>PNEQ01055283.1:31953-74655 GCA_003012365.1 Medauroidea extradentata
CACTGACAGTTCGCCAGTGTCCGTGAACAATAAGGGAACACCGTCAGTAATCAGCAAAATATTTTCACTGTCAGTAAATAGATAATATCGGAACATTAAAATCAGTAAACATTACTGCAATGTACGTTGCCTAGCAACCACATCTCTGGCATATCTGTGATTTCTTTCTTGCGATAAACTGTCATGTTTATTTTGTTCGCTGTATAAATTGTATTTACTTTAATAATTAAGTTGGGTATATTTTTAGCATATTGATACATCCAGCACGACTTACGACTGATAGGCCTACTGTTTTCTTCGTTTTTTCACGACGCAGCTTATACATTGTGTTTATTTAAGGTTTGGGAAGCTGTATCCATTATTTTAAATGCATAAACAAGGTACGATTCAATCTCTAAACATTATTTAGTCTTTGCAAACTGCACAACGAATGCTTCTGTAACTATAAACAGACGTTAAATAAACGTATATAAATTAATAGATACCCTCTTTGGCTCTTATATATTAAAAAAGACTCGTCCTATAATTAGATAACTTCAACTTTTGAATTTCCGCCAAAAATATTGGTTTACTGACAACACTGATACTCTGAAGCGCCAGTAAAATCGGTAATCTCAGTAAACGGATGTAGCCTCGCACAGGGTATCGTCATCAACCGATCGTCAGTGACTATCAGTGCCGTCAGCAATTTCGGAACCATAGCTGACATTACTGAAAACACTGGCCAGTGAAATCAGTGAAAACGGAAGGCGGCCCTAGTCTTCACATCGTTCATTGCATTTTGTTATGACATGTTCTCTGATTTCTAATGTACAGACTATATGAACAGGTTTTCTGCGGTTGCTAACACTTTGTTTCAACCATTGCCGGTTTTCCGCAGATAAAACAATCTTCCTTAAAATCATATTTCGCCCCAGAGCTTCTTAAAACAGAAGACGTTGAAGGTGAAGATCTGTGTGTTTCTTTTTTCTTTATAGCAGCCCAAATACTAGATGGGCGAGTATATTTCTGCCTGCACAATTTGTGAGCAGTAATTTTAGTTTTTCCTTGCAACCTCTTATGAAGTCCATCATCTAATTGCAAACTTGCTTGAATAATGGTTTCTAGCCCCCTCTCAACTATTGTATCGCTATTGTTTTCACAAAAAATACACTGTATTTAGGTTAGTCATGTTTTATAAAAAAAAACGTTGCAATTACTGAAATGTGAGAAAATATATTATTAAAAAATAATGAACTGTACCTTGAAATTATAGGCAATGTAGTAACATCTTTTTTGACTAACACACGGAACTGCCATGGGCTGCTCTGATAGAAATGTATATCTGAACAACACACGTGTAAGCCAAACACTAACAGTTCCAGCCCTATATTCAAGGCAGCTGTCTGTGTTTATATGTGTCGGCAGTGTTATCTTTGGTTGCATCAGCATGTTCTCTTCTGCTTCCATTCTCCCTCCTGCACTTGTTGTTAGCGGCACGAATGTAGGTTGTGGATGAGTGGAGTAGTGATAAGAGAAGTGCGTTGCGCACCAGACCGTGCCACAGCTCTAGACTGTGCTACATTCTCCCACCTCCCCAGCACTATCATCACACATTAATTTATAACACCATGTATCAATAGATTCTGAAAACTGTAAACTATACCTTTAATAAAAACAATTTTTATATAACTTGACAAATATAAATAATATAGCGCAACAATCAAACATTTTAGAACAAAAGCTTTCTTCTTCCCGTATTCATTAAAAGTTATCAAACTATTAGGTTTAGCGTAAATATATAATGCAGAACAATTTTGTAGCGCATTTAATGACGAACAAAACAAACAAAAGTGTAACGTGATCCGGCCATTATTAACAGAGATATTGGCTGTTCCGTAAATATGGGCAATTTTGCGATTTAAGGAGTGCTAGGGGGGATTTTTGGGGACTTAGGTGAAAATGTTTTTCTGGTAGTAGACTATCAGCAGAATAAAATTCAGCTTTACCCTAATTATTTCCGAAGTTTGAAGTTTTGGGTTCTTTATTGACTGGGCTATTAGTGTTTGTGCAGGGATCCATATATGTTAGTGCTTAAGTACTTGATTGCTGGTGTGATGGGCGGACTTGCTGTCATGTTGTAACGTACATAAGTTTATTTTCAATTGAATTAACTGACAGATACTGACATACACTTGTATTAATTTTGTAAGTATCCTAACAAACATGTAGGTATATCAGTGCGATAGTGTTACAACTCAAAATATGTCATTTTTCAATATGCAGCATTTTGTGAAATGCTGTTTCTTAAATTGCACAGTATAACTTATTAAATGTTACTAAGTAGTTGAAACTTTCAGCATAGTTACATTATACTATGATTTGTAACACCTGTGGTCGTAAACATGTTTTTTTTATCCGTAAGTTGTTCTTTATTTAAATATTTCAAGGTATGACAGTTTTGCACTAAAAACACACAATTATCACTGCATCAGTTCAAGATGTGACAGTTTTCCACTGTTCTTTCATGGAATATGGCATGGCTAAAAATATCCAATATAGTCATTGTTCGAAGCGATCATGAAATTAAATGATGCCAAATTAAGAAGTAAATTGAATTTCTTGCTTTATGTTTGATTGCAAACTTTGCGAAACACAAAATTATTCTGACAAAATATCTTGATCTACATTACTTGCATAAATTTCTGAACCTTCTTACTCTACGCTTCACAACATATCTTGTTCAATGTCTGCTTTGAACATTTCATACTTCAGTTTTCTATAGAAATCCCAGTAAACATTGGGAATAATGTAATCATTGCACAAGGAAAGATATTTTTTCTTATTGAAATCTATTTTTGGAGGTGAATAATATGTAAGTCTCAGTTCAACCTGTGGAGGTGTACCCCTTTGGCAAGCTCTTATACTGACACATTTGTACTCTAATTCTTCAAAGCTTGTTTTATAGAACTTAAAGTTTAATTTTTTTTAAATTCAATACTTTTATAGATGCCCACACTACTTTACACCGTCTTAATTCATCCTGTAGTTCCTTCCTACACTATTGGCAAGTGTTCTGAAATTGAAAATGTCAGCTGTTTCCATTTCTACTACTTTATGTGGATTTACATTCTTAGCCAGTGGCATAACAGGTACCCGCTGAGATGGATGGGTTATAGGGCCACCCTTCAAAATTCTCGTCTTCACTCTTTCGATAGTATCGTGTATAGGCCTAGAGTCATTTTCATTTTGTGTGTGGCCTGTTATAAAATATTTCTGTGGTATGGATTCAATATTATCCGTATTTTCACTATACATAAGTACATAGAAACTATGTGTTTATTTTTGTTCTGCCCAATGCAATTATTAGCATAAAAAATAAGCTGCTGCTCTCTCGATTCGTCCATTGTTCTGATGAATTTGAGAAGGCAGCTGTGAATTTCGTTTGCACCTCTCTTAGCATTAGCTTCGTGCCAATTGAATACGTGCTCCTTCTTTGTTGACAATGTCAAAAACTGTGAAAATTGTAGCATGATAGCTTCATCTTGTAGTACAAGGATGAACATTCTCCACAAGGCACTGGAAGAACTGTTTGCAGGTCAAAGCAACAGACTAATGATAAGTCATATGTTTGGCAAGTTACAACATCTCTTTTTTTCACTGTAGTTTTCTTTTGCTTTAATATAAGTATCATTTTCAGTTCAGAGAGTGTCTTTCTCTACACCATTTCTCTGTCTGTAATTTGTACGTAAACTATATTGATCTTTGTTGGGCTGATGAAAGGATATGTTAAAGTTGTTGAAGACAGAATAGTAGTGGTGTTTTTTGGCAATCTGCTTCCCAGTTTCTAAACACTTAGAGCTTTGTACAGCTTGCACAATAAAGAAATGTTTAAACTACCATCTAGACACTCTCTATTGGTTCTTGATTGACAATGATGGGATTCAACTCTATCGAATGACATTATTTGTTCCCTGATATCTGTTTCCATTTGCTCGTCAAGCCGTTTTTTGGTGTTATCTTTACCCAGCATGTTAACCGATATAGTGCCTTCTTTGCTCATTTTGCTCCATGAGGTCTCCATGTACATATTGCTAACACTCAATATTCCTAAAAACATTTTTTCACAAACACAAACATTTGTATTATTAATTTCAAAATGGAAACCAAAATTTTTTGACTGCGTACTTCCAATATGGATGTAACCATACTTAGGTAGAATTTTCTTTCAGTGGACTCTCCCTTCTAGTTTATATTCCCCATACCCCAGAAGGCATTCTTAATTTTCAGTTGGTGTTCTTCACTGATCTTGTCAGATCATTTCAGGCGAAATTTTCTGCAAGTTAGTTGGAGTTTTCGTGCTTCAACTTGTCTTCTTTTTGAGTTAGTGTAATGTTCACCTGAATTTAACCTTCTCTTAGGTACATTCCTTTTCCACCCAGATGTGCAGCAAACTCTCTTGCATGACTGACTTGTTTCTTCATTTCTTTGTCTTTGGTTGCTGGTAAAGTTGTCTTTTTCTGCCTCAGTCTCTCTCCTCTTCACTGCTGAAAAGTAAATATTAGGTGACATTTACAACTATACTGCACTGTAATGAATATCATTTGGTAAAAATAAGTGTTATCTAAAGAAACCTAGAACACATTGCTGTTGTCGATTCAATGCTAAATAACCAAATTAATTAAGAAATAAAGAATGTACTGCATTTAGCATTTGACGATCGAGCAAACAGCCACTAAAATAGAAATATTTTTTTCATGCCAGTGATGTAGATTCTACAAAATAAATGCTGTTACATTTTAACATACTATGTCATTTAGAATAGTATTACACAGGACGAACAACACATCCATTAATATGGCCAGGGGAGAAGCAGGCTTGGCTCGCTTGTCGAGCAACCAGCACAACGTTCACCCCGGGCTTCTCTCATCTGACAGTGATCCTGGCGGAGGCAGAAACAAACTATGGATTATCATTTTCATAACACATGACAAGCAGAAGAATCTCCACCAGTGCACTTCTGAACATACAGCCCAAAATGAAATGCTGCCAAACCATAGGCCTAAAGCTATAACCCACTGTTGAAACAATATTAATTTCATTGACTGTGTAGTTGGATTAACTCCTGAAGCCATTAAAAACAGCTGAAGGGAGTTGGCTGTTAAATTTTAAAGTTACTATTATTGAATATTTTGTTTGGGGTAATTATTGAACATGATTGATAATAGCTGACAAATGTGTTCACATTCGAGCCATTAGTGTTACTTTAACTAAGTCACTGTAACAATCAGTGTAGTAAAATCTCACCAGTTTGTGCAGGTTTCATTATTTAAGATTTCAAACAATCAACAAAATGCTATTCCAATAATAGCAAAAGCTCACTGCTATGCAGAAAGCCAACAAAATTTTTGTTCAAGCAATCTTAATTCACTTAACAACTCTATAAATTTCTGTAAAATCGTATGGATACCAAGAAATTACATCTGTCTAATCCAGGGGGCCGCATCTCACCAAGGCAATCTGGGTTCGATTCCCGGCGGGGTTGACCCTCCAGATAGTTGCTTGTAGGAATCACGCTGGACGATATCGTTGTTTGGCATATTTTATTGGGGTATCCCATTCCCCTTTTTTCATTCCGATGCTGTCCATACTTGCCTTATGTCACGTGTCACCAGTCCTAAAGACCTAGCTGTTAAACATTGTCCAAAATAGCTGCTAAACACATATCTCGCTTATGTGGACTAAAATTCCATATTCAGTGTCCTCATCAGAATGACTAGGTGAATAGTTGGGATCCACATAGGTGTCATCAATAGATGATCCCTCAACAGAATCAATCGTGTATTGGTCCTGAAAACTAATTTCAAAATAAAGTAGAGCCTAACGTTTTAAAAGTCATGAGAGGAGAGGTAGTAAAATAAATGGTATTTCCTGTTCTTTTCCTGTTGCACAAGTTTCGACCACTCCCGTGCTTCAGCTCGCAACATTCTTCAAGTCTTCCAATAAAAAAATTCTTAATTTCATTTGATTGCTCTTTTATGTGTATATGTAGAACAGTAGGCAGATTATCTGATGTAGGACTAGGAACTCCATTAATTTCTGTGCTGCCATCATTAAAAAGTATAGAATATAATGCCTGCAACATAAAAAAGGAATATGAGCAGTTTAATATTTACCAATATAATAATCAGTATATTACTTTCATATATTATGCAGTTCTACAGTCACACTGAGTACAGTAAACTCCCGATTATCCGTGTTAGTTGGTGCTGTGCCATGCACAGATAATCGGGATAAACGGATAATCCGAATATAACACATCTGTTAATATAAAAATATCTTAAAAAATGGAATTTATATATAATTAACTCGAATACCATAATGAGTAATGGTTTTACCAATAAGTAACATATTTGACAACCACCAAAATAAACAAAAGTATGTCTGGGGTGCACGGTAAAAACGAGTAAAAATTATCTTAAAATTTCATTAATCCGCTCTTGCGCGATCTCGTTAATCCATTCTTACTTGCAAGAGTTGATGCTCTTACGTTCCAAAAAGGTGTTTTTTTTTACAAAAATTTTTTGTTGTATACAGTGTTAAACACGGAGAGAGCCACACGGATAATCCAAACACCAGTTAATCGGTGCACGGATAATCAGGAGTTTACTGTAATTTATTTAGAGACACATGGTACTTTGCATTGAGTATGTTTTGTGATGTATGTTATGCCATGTTTTTAATAAACAAAGTGAAATATTAGTCTACGTTGTCTGTGATATATTTATTAATAATATTGAAATAAATATTCTGATAGTAATTCCAATGATAGGTAAATTCCAATTGTATCTTAGCTTATTATTAATGTGATGCTAGATAATTATTTGTTTGTATATATATTTGATTTCATTCCAACTGTGATGTTACGGTGATACGAGTTCTACTACCAAGGTTAACTCTCCGGATTTTTAATGTGTTGAATATTGCAGACCATATCACTGCTTGTGGTTTTTCTCTGGGGAACCCGTTTCCTTTATCATTGCATTTTGCTACCGCCAGTCAACTTAAGTTTGGACAGGGTTATGCATAAACAGACAAAGCACAAATTTTAAGTAATGTATATAGTATTTATTTACTTTGAAACAATCTTACAAAAGTGTTTTAATAATACATCCTATTGCCATAAATATTGACTTTATAGGACTAAAAAGCTTTTTTTAATACTGTTCCAAATTTGAAAACTATATAACATGCATTATAGATAAATTAAAAATTGGCATTTGGTCTATTAATGCACAACGCCGTCCATTTTCAACTCTGTTACTGTTTAACCTGCTAACTCATATACGAGTTAATATGTGCAAATTACCTAATTATGTAAACATTAACCCCACAGGAGAATGAATCAGAATTACCTTGCTTAGAAGAAGCGTTCTAACCACTTTTTTGCCACAGCCTTAACTGTCCATGTGAAATGGCAACATTTATATTCAAGCTTTCTCGTTTATGGAAATTGTCGTAATAATTGTAAAATTGACTATTCTGTTTCACGTTGAATAATATGGCCAATATATAACATAATATTTTTAAAAATAAAGCTATCTTTTCCTCAATGGAGAATTAAATACACAATCTTTGGCATTATAATTGAAATCTAACTAACCCACTCATATCAGTTCATATGTTATCTAGTTATAATATTAAGAACCACCTTAAATACTTACCATTTTTGGAATTCCTTCGTAAACTCCCAACATGTCTAACTGTATAATGTTAAATACGCTAGTAATATATATTATTTTGTTATAATTTGTAAGGGTTATATTTTTAGAATATGTGAGCTATAGATATTATTTTGTTATAATTTGAAAGGGTAATATTTTTAGAATATGTGAGCTGAACAAAATTTACTTATTACTGTTATGAACAATGAAATTCAGATTTTCAGTACTCTGTATTACTGCAATATACTCAGAAACAAACTTGAATACAAAGATTTTGCAGTTACATGTAGTTTTGTGAACACTGGATTAGGGCTGATTCTTCCATCACTACTGTTCACTTTTGTTTCTTCTCTTGTGAGTTGAACAATGTACTTTGCTCTTTCAGATGACATAATTAATCACGTAACAACTTCTCACTCTGTCTTGGAGCCATTCTAATAAAAAACATAAAATACATTCCACTCTTAACCGTCTGCATGAATGTAAAAACCCAATGGAAAACAGCCATAACACACTAAAAACTTACCATTTAATGACTTTGCTGTAGGAATTACAAAATGCAGTACTATAAAAACTCAAAATGTGACAGTATTGCCCTAACTATATAGTATTCATTTTGTGCAATTGTGTAACAACTGAAAAAGTAATAGTTTTACACAAACAATGTGCTGTAATCTAACTCACTTTCATACAGAAATATCCCAAATGAAAGTTTTACAATTAGTATTTGAGTTATAACAATTTTGCACTTCAAGGGGAATTATGTTGTGTATTTGAAAGTGTAAATAACTAAACTGCCATATTTAGAGTTATAACTATCGTACTGAGGTATCTAGATGTCTATCAAACATGCTGTGCAAAATTGATTTTTGCTATAATTAATTTTATTTATTACTATTTTTTAAATAGGCAGTAACAACGAAAAAACACATATAATGTCTGCTAAAGCAATACACGAAGCTACAGGAAAGGATCTAATAAATCGTCATCTTCCCAGTGGCACAGCTACTGCAAGCTGTAAATTTGCATCAGTTTCAGAAAAAACAGATTGGAATCAACTTGTGGCTGAAAATCCTTGGCTTAAATCTGAGGTAAGGCAATTGTGTAAAAATTAACTTTGTATGTTTTAGCTTAAACATGTTTAATGTTTTTCGCACATAAGGAATATTTCTTGACCCATATATTGGTCTGTAAGTGCTTAAACTGTAGCTAACATTTGCATGAAGTTTTAAGTTATGTAGAGTTATAGGAAATTTGCTGTATTGTAATTTGTGTACAAGATGGCGTCTTCTAGCAACTTAATTTCAATTTTAGTGTTATGCGTGCCGCCTACTCCAGAGCACTGGAGAGAGCAAGGATAAAGATTTACAAGTTATGTTAAATTGGATGAGGTTTAGTTTCTTTTCAAACCTATGTATGCACCTCTATTGACTTCGGTTTGTTAGTCACGTAGTAAGTAGCCCACATTGGTTTAAGAAGAATTAGACAGTTTACTAAAAATTCTGAAAATCATGAACAATTAAATATTGTTATCCCTCTAAAAATAATGACGACACATTTTTTTTCAGCATTCTGATTTTTTAGCAGTATTTTTCTGTTCTCAATGCAGAAAATGCTGTTTTGAATTTATATTTTCGAATGTGAATTGCGAATTGGTCATATTTATTGGGTTATGCAGTGTTCTTAAACCGAGTTAAGTGCATAGCAGGTGTAATGTTAATGTTGTTGTAAGCCACTAGCTTAAGGGTATTGCGATGCCTACCTCAGAACCCTGGCAGAACTAAGATAGGCTTGTACATGTTAAATTATATTCACTGTGACTAAGTTTTTGTGTGTAGCTTTCAGAAAAAAACATTTTCTGCACTGCAAGAATGTGTAAAAAACTTTTAGAGTATCGTAAAAAAAAAGGTACCCAAAAGACCCTTTAGCCTTGTGGGCAGCACAGAGATGAACAAAAAAGTCCGTGGGTAGGAACATATGTACTTTCAACAGGTGATTGTCTATGAACAATAATGTTCTTCAATTTTAAATTGTGCTGGTGCAGCTAAGCTATTTAACCAGATGAAGAGACCACACAACACTCAGTTTTCGTTTCTTCCGGTTCTCACAGATTATCTCTGCACACTGGTGTCCGCCTGTCAGTCAAGCTGTTGTGTTACAAATATGCGTGTGCGAGGATATACACAATGCCTGCGGTCTTGGTGAGGAAAATAAATTTTTATTACCCGAGCTGTGGAGTAAAATTTTTGGATTGATCCACAATGTGCAATTTGTGAAATCTAGCAGTGCAAATAGATGTTTTCAACATTTTATGTTAGGCCAGTGTACATTGAGGTTATCGTACAGGCAGCAGAGCATTTTATAACTTGTGCTGTTTGTAGTTTTGTAAAGTGTCATAGGTTCTGGCGAACTGATGAGACAGCTCATGTATGGGAAATCAAACCTACTCAATCTAGGCACCCAAGATCGTCATCCAAATGTGGAACATATTCATTAATGTTCTTATTTGTTATTTAGTTGTAACATTGATGAAAGTTGGTTTTCAAATTTCAAAGATTATCATTTCTAAACTGACCAACACAAGCGATTAAAACTTAGCATAGTCAAATATAACAGTTGAAGTGTCTCTCTTCCAACAGTCAAAAAAGGGATTCACTAAGAGATAAAAATTTATTAATTTTATTTATTTATGAAAATATTAAAGTGCCAGCCAAACAGACTTACTAGACCACAGCAGGTAGGCACTACATTAAATACAAAACAACACAAAATTTGGAACTTACATGTATTAATTCAATAAAGATTAATAGATTCAGTGAAATTTTACAGTGATAAATTGGCAACATAAGTAAATCCTTTTGACATATTAATATATTGCTGCAGCGCAGAAATCTATGTAAATTTTTTACAACTTTTATCTACGTCTAACCAATTAAATCAAAGGATAGACAAGTTTTGTTGACATGTTTAGTACAGCATTCAATTACTCTTCCAGATTTACCTGGGGAACAGAAATTATCAGAGCTTCTACTTCTGTAATTTGAAATTTTCAGAGATAATGATCTGTGGATTTCCATATAATCAAAAGCCGAAAAGAAACATTTCGAAATAAATAATGCATCAATAGCATTTCTTGTTTCTTTTAAAGTGTGTGTATTATATTTATTTATAACTTCAACCTGTATATTTTCAAGGTGCGTAGAATCTGTTTTCATTGTGGAATTCCAAACAGCAGAGTAACATTCTAGTTTATATCTAACTAATGAATAGAACAAACATAGCAGAGAGTCGCCATTAGAAGATTGTTTAGTTATGTGAGAAATTAAACCTACAGCTCTTGATACACTGTTCACTAACATATCAGTATGGTGGTGGAAGAGTAATTTTGTATCCAACAATATTCCTATATTGCGGGCAGTTGTCACATGCTTGATTACGTCTGTTTTATATGGTAGTTTCAGACCAAAGAATATGTCTTCCAAGTAAAAATAATGCTTTGTATTTTTGAAAGATTGAGCTCCATTTCATTTCTAGAACACCAGCTGACAATGTCTATGTCTTCTTGTAATTTGAGGCAGTCCGTTTCATTTTTGATCACTTTGCATATCGTGAGGTCATCAGCATAAAGTAAACACCTTTAATATTTAAGACAATGTGAAATATTAACAAGAATATTAAATAATAAAGGAGATGTAGTGCCGGCTTGAGGAATTACAGAATATTTTAAAAATTTTGAAATAAAATTTTATCAATCCTAACTTGAAAGTTTCTTCACTGTTAAGTAACTTGCGTACCAATTTACATAGCCCTTTTTCAACTTACGAACCAATTTACGTAGCCCTTTTTCAACTTACGAACCAATTTACGTAGCCCTTTTTCAACTTGCAAACCAATTTACATAGCCCTGTTTCAAAAATTTTAGAAAATGGGGTAAGTAATGTTATTGGCCTGTAGTTTGTAGGGTGACATTTCACACATTAAATATGGATATACTATAACAATAGCAGTTTTCCAACAATTGGGAAAAATTCAGGTGGACGGATTGGTATTAAATGTATGTGCCACTACAGGAGCAAAAATAGCTGAGCAACCTTTTATTTTAAAGCTAGGGATCTTACCATAACACACAGACTTGATTTTAAACACTTAATTGCTTACAATACCGAGCTTGTGCCTACAAGATGTGTAAATAAAGGAAATTTTGATACATCGTTATTTGCCACTGGTTTGCAATTATTTTCAGATTTCTCAAACATTTTGGAGAAACTTTTGCTGAAATGGTTTCCAACAAAGCATGTACACTTATATTATGTATTTTTAAAACCATTTATCATAACTTTAACAAAATTCCAAACATTTCTTTGGATCAGTTTTATGTTTGTTGTTGATAAATCTAAGCGGACTAATCTTACAATTTTCTTTTTTGTTTCAACTAGTTTCCATAAATTGAAAAAGCGGTTATAGTTGACTTTTGTTTAGTTTATTTTGTATGATTTATGTCTGCGTTCTTTTGATATAATAAGTCTGAGTTCTTTAGAGAACCATACAGGATATTTATAATTTTTATATTGTCATAGTAGGGATAAAGTGATTAATGGCATCACATAGCTTGATTGATGAACGTTCGACCCTGTCATTCACGTCATTCATAGTATATATTGTGTTCCAGTTGGTATTGCTCGAAGATAAGAATACTGACAAATAGTCACCCTTAGAATAATCTCTTACTGTATAGTCTTGTTGCAGTGGAGTTTAGAGGGAAATTTCAATCCAAAATATCAGGTTAATACGGAATGAAACCCATCTTAACTTACCAAAGAAACTTCACATTTTGTTCGCAAATAAACAAATTCATTAGAAAATATTAGATCTAATAGAGATTTATCATTAACAGTGATGTTATACTGATGCAAATGTTAAGTAGCAGTGAATATGAGTAGGCATTGGTTTCTTAAGTTTAGAATAGTAATGGGACATTTTCTGGATATGTTTATGCCAGGAACTTTAAAATCACTTAAGAGAACTATGTGATGAGAGTAAGCTGTTAAATTGTTCTCAAGAAAATTCAAATATTTCTGAAAATCTTCAACATTAGTATTTTGAAGCACACAAATAATGTATTTCCAATAAAAATTTAGTTTTGAGAAGTAACTGGTATTTTGACCCAGATGGCCTAAATGTTAATCTGATGAATCATGCCTAAAAAAAGGAAAAGGGAAAGGTGTTTTTATCAACTCCTATTAAAAATCCACCACCTCGCACAAGAGATGCGAGTTCAGAGTTTCTTTCTTTCTGAAATATATTGTAGTTCTGAGGGAAGTAGTGAGAGTTAATGCTATTGTTAAACCATGTTTCAGTTTAGCAAATTATTGGATGGCAATCAGAAATGTCACAAAAATTTGGATGCTGTGGTACGTCAGCCACAAACATTTTGACAGTAAAGATTGGTCACATTTCCAGCAATCAACATAAACTAATAATCAGTTAACGGCCCCTCTGGCACCCTCATGAATTTGTTCATTTTGATGGGCCAGTGCTGAAGTTTCAGGCTGGAATGTATGTTGTGTTTTTTTTTGTCAGAAGACCTAGGTTGTTGTTCAGTTTGATGACAGTAAATGTGATCTGGTTTTAAGCGACCATAGAAGGTCTTGATGAGACTATCTGCTAGTCAAAATACTTTGTTTATGCTATCAAAATCATGCTCGTTACAGCTATGTGCAAACACGCGTATGTTGTATTTGTACACGTTTTTGTGACTTGTAGTTGCGTCAGTTTAAGTTCGTTATTCATGTTGTAACAAATATTGGTAAAATGGGAATTAAAGTCAGCTGTTGGGGAATGTAGGATAATAAACTTACAAGGGTAAACAAAATAAAACACGTGTTACATGGGGGCAAACGATTACATTTACAATGGGGACAGATGATAGACCTAGTGTTTGCTGTGGGGACAGAGAAAAATAACTTCTGATATTTGGGGCTTCCACCATCAGTCTGTTACAGGCCTGATTGAATGCCTCAAAATACACAAAACTAAACTTATGTAACAAAGACAGATAGAGCATAACAATAACATTGGGGTATTGAGAGGCAAACAATGTGAGGAAAAGGGGAATGGGATCTTTTCAGGGACTGTAAGTATTTCTTAAAAAATTTACATATAATTACTTACCAACCAAAAGGTAAAACTGTACTTTATAAGTATTCCAATAGGAGAAAATTATACCTGTAAGGAGAAATTAATTAAATAAAGGCCAAGACTAAGGAAGTCTGGTTCAAAACATGTCTCCATTAATTTCAAGTAGTTTATATGAAATGGTTCAACAGCTTGTACAATGAGCTGTAACTTTACAATAATCAGTCCTCAAGAAATTACAATAATAATACTCTTATCTTGAATTCAAGACAAACGAGGGATGGTTTCTACTACAAAGGGGAAGTACTAGACCATAACTTTATCTTTAAAGCTCAAACATGTTTAGGGACTTGATTATCAACTGCACAGTTAGAAAGACAGATTAATTTACTTAGTTAATCATTAACATTCTATGTTACCATTATATTCAAATGTTAACAACTAAAGACTTAATACTGGGTGGGGGAGTCAACTATACAAATTATGACTAAACTTGGAGACTGACTTACATTACAATAAGTGTTATGTGGCTCTAGAAGTATGGCTCTCAGCTTGGACGTACTTAAGCTAACATACAAAGTTACTTGGCTACTTAACTGTTCACATTCTGAAGTTCCTCAGGACTCCTCCAATCCTCAGCCTCGACATCATACTGTCAGACGAGCAAACCAACCAGTTAAAGACCCAATGACAGAAGACTAAGTGGCAAAACAGATGACGAAAAGAGAGTCAAAATGTTTCATAACATCTCCATTTATAGAGTCAAGCTCGTAAACAACTCCTGGGCGTTGAAATAATTGTGCACGTGGTCAAAAAAAGTTAACATTTGGCGAAAACCGACTGGAGTGTTGATGTTATTCCTCCAGAACATCTACGCAGCATTAAAGTACCAACCTACACAATTCCAGGACTGCCAACCTGGATGACATCAAGCCTGCGCACTTAAACAACCTATTTTCTCGAACCTCTACCAAGAAGCATACAAGGGAAGGGAAGGGGAAAATAAGCTACACTTGTTTTTCTTGACTCGGCTGTACGGTAATACTAAGTCATCCGTGCTGATGACCCGTGACCTAATCGGAGCTCTTCGCTTTAACTAGCCTGCATTGTGGCCTATGAGTATCGTAAAACATAACTCCTCAGCTGTTCTCTCGCTGGGCGCTTAGTGGCGTAACTAAGGTGCAGGTGGACAAAGTGTTTGATGTATGCACAAACGCGGTGACAAGAATAGGCATAATTTCACTGGAAGGTTACAAAGAAAATAACACCACATATGTTATGTACAAAATAGGATCAAGTCTTACATCACCTGGCTCTACTCGGGATAGCAGCGACATATGTAAGCTGTATCGCAGCTTTACTTTGTAACAGTCGCCTTTTTCAGGCATAGTATCTGCATCTTGATGTATCGAAAAGGAGGGAGAGGTACTGGACAAACTCTTAAATACAATTAATGTTACACAGCCTCTATTATTCAGGAAACTAGAATTTAATAAAATCTAAAGTGAAAATTATTTAAACTGCGATTTGAACAAAAAATTAAGGATTCAAGACACTAAGACCAGAAAAATTGTTTGCGACAATATAGGACTTGGCCTATTGTTCAGCAACGTCAGGTTCAAAATGCATAACGAACAAACCCTTAATTATTCTGGGCAGTTTTTAAATAGTCGTTAGTGTTGAGCTACGGACACCTAACTCAGCTGCCTTGTGAGTTTTTGCAAGATTAGCAGAACTGTTCAGTGTTTGTGGAGTCTGTGCAGTGCCATCTGGAGACCTTAACATAACCATCATCAGCAGAAGTATGCCTGAGGACCTCAGCATTGCGGTTTGGTTCTCCTGAGGGGGGAGCGGGGCATGTTCCTGGTGAGAACTTCAACTGTTTTTCTGCTGTTGCTGCTGATGTGTCACATTTGATCCCTACCAGAATGTGGTGGTGGAGAGTTACTTGTTACTTGACTACAAGAAGGTTCTTTAAAGCTGTTAATATATGTTGACTGTGTTCGAAGAGAGACAATGTTTGCAGCTAAGCCCTTGATTTATAGCTTCCATTACACTGCTTATTGCTGTACGCAGGTTAACATTCTATTCTATAAGGTCTTTAATTTCATTAACGACTATATAAATTTTTACTTGCTAGAGATATTAAAAATTCTGAAGAATGTTGATACTGTTCATACTAACTTTTGAAGATCCGTATTCCATCTGCCTTGTTGTCCTTTTGTCTGTCAGATTCACTTGATTCGAAATGCAGGATGATGGGATACTGTTTTTTGGGGATGAGAACATTTAACAGGTCTTAATGTATTTAATATTGAGGTAGATGTATCTCTCTTTTTCTTCTATGTCCTCATTGTTCTTGCACGCACATTTTTCATGCACACGCGCACAAAAGTTTCTCACACAGTTCACGAACTTCTGGGGACCAAAAAATGGTTTATTACATATTGTCAATGCTCGATGGCATGTAGTAATACCCAAAAATATGTCTCAAGGACGTACATTTACGATCATTAGTGAAAGATGAACAAAAAAACACATTTGTTGCGGGAGCCACGCGAGAACACGTCCACACTCAAGATTCAACCTGAATAGCCAACTATTTGGTACGAAAATTTATGTTATAGAACACTATAATATTCATTGTAAGTTTTTCAGCATTTTATTAACTGGATAATTATGCACATGTTTACATTCATCACAAAGTCGGAAGATTTTCAACTATAAAAAAATTATCAGTCACGTTGATTGTGTGACATGATATATTTGCCAGAACCGAGAAATGCCACAAATTAACTTTGAGCTAATATAGACTTCAGAATTGTGTGCATTAATTTTCTTTGGCATTTTGATCACACTGTGCTAGAGATGCTGTAATGTTTCGGACTAATAACTTACCTGCAATAAAACAAGAAGTGAATTCTATCCTACCTGGTCTAAAACGATGGCTACTTATTGGGACAGTAGCTAGTGAAACAACAGCTGAGGCTCTTAGAGTAGAGAGAGAGTGCGAGGACTGATAGTCACATATCCCAAAAAATTTCTTGCATTAAGATTACAGAAATATCACATGTTTCCATCATATTTGAAACTATTTTTATGCATTTAGTGGAGTTTTATTTGCAGTGCCATTAATGATAAATCAGTTAGTATCTACCATTGTGAATATAATATGATGTTGGTGATGTGTGTATGTCATATTATTATAGAACACATAATGCTGGAATAACACATTTATGGTGCCTTGAACGTGAGCACTATTTCAGTAAGTTCAGGAATATTTATATAAAAGTACGCTGTAAAACAGGTACGTAAAAGAAGATAGTGCTTTGTGAACCAGCAATAACAGTTTTTCCTGCCAGCTTTCACATAAAATATGTATGAGCTAGGATTGTGCAAGAGGTGTATGAAACAAACCATCTACAAGTATATGAGTTATGTTATACTGTACTATTTATGATGTATGTTTATAATTATCAAAAGAATAATATATTTTATATATTTTGAACTGTTTTGGTGCTGGGTAAGATTTATTATTTAGATTAATTTTTTTTGAGGAGAGTGAGAGGCTGTACAGGTTAAAGTAATTAATAGGCTTAAATTATTTGAACAACTAACCGAATCATAAAAACAGTATAACTTTCATGATTTTGAGTGTATTGGTACTAAGACAGGGTTCTTACGGTCCAGGAAAGTCTTGGAACTTTGACAATGTCCTTAAAAGGCCTTGAAAAGTCCTTGATTTAATCCAGTCCTTAAAGAGTCCTTGATTTTTTGGGTTTACTTACCTAATATTCTAGCTATTTTCATAACATTAAAATCCTTTCTCAGAAATATAAAACTTTATTTTGTCTACGCATTATTTCTGTAATATAATTTACCTGATGATAACAAATGTTTTGCAGTGTCTGTGAAATCGATACACTTTCTGGTATACAATAGCACATTAGGTTATGCCTAGTGTTTTTTTTTTATGTGATCATGACAAGCAGTAATCTGCATCTGCTAGAGTTTAATGGCAAAGTTTTTTTCGGAAGAGATGAGGTGCAAAAAAAATACTAAAGAGCTTTGAAAAGGAAAAGTGGCCGACACAAAATTCTGTATTTACGAGCAGTGTTGCCAAGTCTAAGAATTTCAGCCCGCTAAATTTTCTTACAAAATCCACTAAAATTCCGCTGAAAGGAATAATAATAGTAATAATAATAATAATGAATATAATTTGGCTATCGTGAATGCTCATATTATTTAACAAATTTAGTTTTAGTTAAAAAATCATTATTTAATCTGATATTTTTTTGAACACTTGATAGCAGAATAATTGCCTGAATCCGAATGTGAAGTGTTGAAATAAATCTGCCTATGAAGTAGGTGGCAGAATGTCAATCGTAATTGAACAAGAAAATTGTTGCTGTATTGCAATTTCAGCGTAATGTAAATTTTATGGGCTTGTCTATAGTAGTTTGTTGCGACGAAAACAGTATACAATATCAGAGAATTCATATAATAAGATATTAAAATTGATGTACCGGTACGAAAGTTTTTGCACAGTAAAACTTACACGTGTGTACTTGTAATACACATACAGTGAACCCTCGATAACTCTGTCTAAAAGGGGGGAAAAGCTGTCCGAGTTACGATTTGTCCGTGTTATCTGGGGGGGGGGCGTCCGGGGTGGAGGGGTAATCAGTCATTAATCACAAGAAACGTGAGGAAACCAGTACACTATCATTTCTACAAGCAAAAGAAGCTGCAATATATACTGATTTTTACGTATCAATTTACAGGGAGGAGTTAGTGAGGAAATTTTCACTGTAACGGGAGAACTATAAAAGAAAGAATGTCAAACAACCTGGGTCGGCAGATTCTTTTTTATTTATTTTTATGCTACTTCTGGCTGATATTTTTTTTATCTGTGCAAGCTGGCACCAAGGCACCCTTCTACCACATAAAAGTTCTCACCCCCCTTCTCTCGACTGGCTGACGGCAGTCTGTGTGTGTGTGTGTGTGTGTGTGATAATCTAGGGTGGTAGAGCGCGAGCGGAAGTAGTCAAGGTCAACCGGTACAGTCTCAACAGTAATACAAACACCGCACGTGACCACACGCAACTCACGATATGTTTACGTTAAAAATTGCTCTACATCAGCATGTCACGGTGTCTGCAGCCAGCTGCTAGTTTCCTACGAGAAATTGTTTTTTTTTTCCAGGGTCTCTTTGTTAGAATACGAGGCCAGGAGCAACGCAAATCTCAGTTTACCTTTCCTCCTTTTTTTTGTTTATTTGAAGTCTACGGCCGTGGTTGAAGTGATAATGTGCGCTCATAGGTCTCTCTTCATACTAGCTGCGTCCTCATAGATCAGTGACATCTTTACACACTCTTTACATTTAAAATAAATTTCACAGATACGATCAACGTTAACGGGAACTCAATAAAAGCCCATTCGTTTTTACCATTTAACTTTTTCAAAAATGAGGCCCTCTACAATGTGCGACCCGGGGCAAGAACCTCTTTCTGCCCGCTTCCCTTTTTTATAATTTATTAGGCCCTGTTTTTTTTTTTTCGATATCGCGCCGGTTTCTAGCGTAGTGGATTAGGCGCCAGTTTACGGTGCGAGAGGCCCTGGGTTAGAATCCTCGCTCGGGCATGGATGTTGTGTTGTTCTTTCGCCTCACTTCACCCTCATCCGCTTGTAAGACATCGTTAAAGGGCCGTAAAACCCTATTGTAATGCAAACCAATGGCTTTTAAATTTTTTTATTAATGTCCGGAACAATTTGTTTTGCAACCTTGAATTTATCGCACATACCAGAACAAAAGAAATTTCCCTTTAGGTGACAATGTGACCTGTAGTTACCGTCCAATTCACCAGCATCATACTGAAATGTTTATTTACGACACACGTGCGTGTGTGGCCCGCGCGGCGAAGTGGGAGTAGAGATAAAGAAGGGAGGTAGGTCTGCCTGCTGAGTTTGCATCTCTACTCGCGCGCCTCGCTAGCAACATTTAACCACATGGAACTTGCCACATATTTTACGGTGGGATGATTAAAGGCTACGTAGCGATGAGCAACTGCTACTGTTTTTAAATAAAACATGATGGATTTAAATGAGGCAGACACAATTTTCTTATGATTTTTGACCAAAAAATAATTTAATTAAAATTATTATTATTGTTATTTTTTTTTAAATTCTGTCCGAGTTATCCGAAGTCCGGGACATCGAGGTCCGAGTTATCGAGGGTTCACTGTAAAAGGTAAAATGCTTTGGTGTTTTTAAGAATATATTAATTTTTTTTGCAAAACAATTAATTACGAATGGTACTTCGGTTATTAAATACACACAATTCATTCTGTGCGTCTGTCGTGGCTAGAGCCAAAATGTAAAACTGAACTTTGAAATAACGTGCCGCCATATTTATTCCATCCTTAACTTTTTTTAATAGCAACCTGCTTGGCTGCTTACATGCTGTCAGGGTTAATCTTTTCTCACCCCCCCCCCCGGTTGCTATAATTCATATAATATCGAAGATACCAGAACTTTATACAAAACCGCCAATTTCCACTGTAAAGTGTCTAAAAATCAGCCAAAAATTCCGCTGTCTGCTAAATAGAAAATTTCTCCGCCAAACAATACTTTTCCTTGCTAAAACTAGCGGAAATTCCGCTAAGTTGGCAACACTGTTTACGAGAGGATTAAAAAATAAATTACGTGTCAGTTGTGAGAGAAGCTAGTATGCAGTGCATGATGCAAAGCGGAATATCTCTCACGTTTTTCAAGTCATAGTTGCCCAACAACTTCCGAAGCGGTGTTTTGTACCAACGATCTCTGCGCTGTACTTTGTGCAATTAGTGACGATATTTCACTATGCTTGCTTATTTTTTATTTATTCAGTTACAGTATTTAATTCATTGTAATTTTAATACATTGAATTGGGAATACAGTACTCTATTGTGTGCTAATACTTAAGCAGGAGCGTGGCATCAGCCATATTTGTTTACATTAGAACCAGTAACAGAATGAATTTTTTTTAAAACAAAATGTCTCTTTAAAAAGTACTTATTTTGTGATTCAGTGTAATTTATTTCACTAAACTTTTTAATAAATATGAAGGTGTTCATTTTAAATTAAATATAACATTTCTGGTTCATATACCATTGGTGAACTTCAGTTCTAGGGAGGCAGGTGGCGGGAGGAAATCGTAATAGAAACCTTAAACATTCAAATAAAAAATTTGGAGTATCGGATGTAATTTAATGTGATCCTTCAAATATTAGGAGAAAGTCCTTGAAAGTCCTTGAATTTTAGTTGTGTGTTGCTGTAAGAAACCTGCTAAGAATGTACTGTAATCGGATTACAAACAATGTAAAATTAATGCCAGTTGTAAGACCATGATAGGTAGATTTTTCTTTCACATTGGTTCATAAAACTCAAAACTTTTCGAATGGAATGTTTTGAAAAAATTGAAGACGTACAATGCAAAATTCTATGTTGTAAGTGTTCTCCAAAATAATGCACCCTTCATATGCAAAATGATATTTTGCCTGATTTTGGCTTATTTTTGTAACAAAAAATTGTTGATATGTTGGTTGCAAATATATAAAATCTATGAGGTGTAATACTACTAAAAAAAACAGAAAAGTACTTGGGTTTTATACCAAATAAATTAAGAATTCTCATTACTAAAATTGATGTAACTATCCAAAATACACAATATTATTAGTTTATTTCTGAATGTTTTTCCACATTGTAAGATCTTCCCACAAAATTTTCAGTTTGTAGTTTTTATCTGAAATTGGAGAGTTTTACCTTCTGATGTTTCAATTTTTCATATGTAATTCAAATAAATATTACATAACATTCATTAGGTATTCTCTGAAATGTATGGTGTACAGCCGTAGTAAAATTTAAAGCAAAGAAAAATTTTTTTCTTTGGTTACAAAATAAATATAATAAAAAAGGAAAATTTCAGCAAACAGAAAATTATATAATAAACAATATAACTACTGTAAATTGTTACACATGGCATAACATTTATGTCAGTAAAATAATTATCATTACATTACATAAAGGTTTACATTTACAGCACCTATCTAAAACTGATATTGCCAATGTCATCACTATTTATAATCAAATTCCCAATTTTACAGTCATGTTATTTACAAATTGTTTTGAAACATACAACCACAGTACAAGTGAATGCAAAAAATTAAGAATATTTTAAAAATGTACTTACAGACGAAATAAATATCAATTCTGCTAAAAGCAAAAAAAAAAATGTATGCATGATAATATACTAGTCTAAACAAGTTTTGAGGCAATAGCATTATTGCATTTCAGTACTTTACACAACAATATGCTTAGACGTCTTAACTTCGCAAAAAGTTATCTGTTTGCTAAGATTTGATGTTGCCTCTGGTGTCAATATTTCCAATAAATTTCACAATTTTTCAATTCACTGATAAATACTGTTAGTAGTAACATTGAATGCAAAATAAATTTTCTTTGGTAGTGAAAACTGGATTAATTCAGCAAACAGAATATAACATAACGAACTATATAATCAAACAAATTATAACACAAAACGTAACATTGCATCTAGTAAAGTAATTATTATTACATTACTAAAAAGTTTCTATTTACAGCACCTATCTATAACTGTCGACACTATTTCAAATATTATTCCCAATTTTTTCCAATTACATTATTTACTAATTTTTTGGAAACATACAAACACAGTAAAATTGAATGCTAAAAACTAAGAATTATTTTAAAATTTAATTATAAACAACAAATTATAAATTCTGCTGAAAGCTAAAAGGAAAAAAAAAGTATGTGTATGATAATACAGTATTACAAACAGTCTTTGAGACATTGGGATTATTATTACATTTCATGTTTATTTCGTGAAACGTTATCTGTTTGCTAAAATCTCATGTTGCCTCTGGTGTCAATATGTCCAATAAAATTCACAATGTTTTAGATACATCCACTTCAGATTATTTGAAACATACAACAATATCAAAACTGTATCCCAAAAAAATGTAATAATATATAAAAATTTACTAGCCAGATAACAAAAAAGGAAGATAAATTCAGCTAACAGGCAAACAAAAAAATAAACAATGCCATTTATGTTATAATGTCATTACTTTACAATACATTATAAAATAATCACGTGTGTCATATATAAGTTATATCTCTCTAAGCAATAGTTCTAACACATTTTGAAGTGAATAGGCCTATCATTGATATTCAACACACAGTCTTTGAAATACAAAGCTGCATTACAACAGTACTAAAATAAAACATAAAAGCTATTACAAAATTATAAAAAAAATTATCTCTCAAATTAGAAAAATCACATGAGGTAACAGGTAGCAAGCCTAACCAAATGCCTATGAATCACTTCATGCTGTTCTCATCACTCTGGCAAACTTAACATTTTTTGAGTGTGTGAAATTTTTCAAAACAGGGTACAACACAGAGACCCACGTCACATTCTTTGCAGAACTACCTAGAGTCTTTCCTTTTCTTTGGCCCTAGTTGAGTGTGCTTGCAAACATGGCAAACTCGTTGCTGGATTTTTTGCCGCCATCGTGTGCAGGCACCAACTGTGGAAAATGATGTACTGTCAGTCTTTCTGGCAGATCTCCAGATGAGAGATGGCCACCTTTCGATGTAGAATGTACTTTTCCTTATTTTTCAATTATTTCTCGCATTAGCTGAAGCTGAAAGTCTGCGACAAATATTTTTCCCTGTTCATACCTTGTACATTGCATGCGTGTTTAGAAGTGCCAAATCTACCAGATGGAAAAAAATTTCTTGTACCATTTGACAGTTTTCCGCAGACATTCTACTGAGCTTAGCAGCATGTCTACTTTGTCAATAGAGTCCATGTGTGAATTGTACTCTTTCACACAACGAGGCTTTATGACTTCAACTCCAGTCTTCCTGTCTGTTTTCCTACATGGCACCAGAACATCTTCATGCAAAGTAGATAAAACTAGTACCTTGTGTATGTCTACCCACATGATTACCAATGTAGTTTCTGTGTGCTGGCAAGAAGATTCTCCCTTTTGCAGTTTACCTTCGAACTTTGGCATTCCCCTCCTTGTGGCACGGACAGTTCCACATAAGTTAGTGACCTCTATGTGGAGGTAGTCTGCCAGAATTGGACTGGTGTACCAGTTGTCTGTAAGAAAGCTGTGACCCAGTTGAATTTATTACTTTATGGTTTTGCGTCTGTTTTTTGGTGGTGGCTCGAGAAAACCGCGGTCGTCGTCGTCACTTTCGTCATTTCCGCCATCTGAACAATCACTACTAGAATCATCCGACTCTATTGTGTTAATAAGTTCACTCATTTGTCGCGCTTCCGATTCTGTTAGCCCGACATAACTGCTGTAGTTCGCCGTAGTGTTCAATATTTCATCAATCAACGTGTTCAACAGTAACTCTACTCACAAGTACATTCTACCGATAGAGAAATCATACTGAACATGGACGCGTGTGACAAAAATAAAATAAAAATTCTGCATCATAAATCAGTGTTTCACGAAAATGAAAACAAACTTTTGTATCATTAAACAAGACTAATGAATAGACATACCTGTTCAAAATAAATGTAAATTTTGTGCGATAAACCAAGCGTAGTTGCAGATACGTTACAAAGATCGTAACAGAAACAGACAATATCAATACTTCTTTCGCTAACAAAAAAAGCACGCAGATCAAACATTTGTTGCAGTAGACAAAGTGACTGCGTGCGCTACCTACACATTTACCGGGAAGTATAACTTACTGTTTACCAAGAAAGCGCTGCTATCGCTACTCGGAAAGATGGTCAACAGATAGCAGCACATGTTTCACGAGTTAAAATAGCGAAACGTAAATGTACGGACGTAGCACACAGATATTATAAACGAAAATGTGTATATATATATATGGACGTAGCACACAGGGCTACTCCACAGACGATTGTTAATGTACGGGCATAGAAGTTAAAAGGTTAATAGAGGCCTTATAGTAGGCGAACATGCTGGGGGAGAATGTGTGAAACAGAAAAAAGGTAAGAAGGATGTAAATTTCAGTTTTTCTCTCTGTGTTAAGAGGGCTGCATCATCTGCCAGACGCATCCTGCTCAGTGCCAATTCACGAGATCTGTAGGTAGGCAAAAGCCTTAAAAAAGGAATGAAAATTTATTTACTTTGGAGTCCTTAAGAGAATATGCCAAATCCCTTAGATTGGATATACAGTTCATACTTGTGTGTCAAAGAAAAGTACCCTCTGCAATAACGACAATTTTGAGCTTTTTTTAGCTACATGTCTACTAAACAGGAATGATCCGTTAATGTAACAATATATTATTATGATGAATTATTCTGTTAGTGGTAAAAGGTGATAATATACTGTTTTTTGTTACATAGGTTTTTAAACTTAATAACCTTGTTATTTTTTTTTATAATCAACAGTTATTATGACTAGAAAAATTTTAAGTGGCAAATACAACCATAGACACATAAAGGACACCCATGATTCTATAGCTAAAATTTAAAATTGGCAGAAATAAATTATAATTTAATGTATCAATTGTTTTTCTAGTGTATAATTATCTATGGACTCTGCGTTTTCACATGCATCAGTTGGCATCCCTGGCATTGCCTTTGTTGTGAAGTAAATTTTTTTCATTTCCCATGCCATTTCAAGTAGGAGTGAATCAAACAAGTAAGTTAAGCTTTGTATTGAGCAGTACGAATTAGTTTTGTATTTCTGCCAGTTTCATAACTCCAAAATAGGTTTTGCGTGTCTGAATTGTGCTGGACAATGCTGTTGGTAAACTGCTTTTTATGGCCGGAGGGAGCACTGTTTCACCCCGCCCTTTTATTCCAATGCTGCTCCATGCTCTCACATGTTACCCCACACCAGTACTCTAGACCTCAATGTTGAGTGCTGACCAAAATCTCTTCACTTCACTTTCAAAACAGGTTACTTAACTTGTCTACATTTTTGTTAACACTGTCTATTTTCTTGTCTATGTTTTCGTTAACACTGTCTATTTTCTTGTCTACATTTTCGCTAACACTGTCTGTTTTCTTGTCTACATTCTCATTAACACCCTCAATTTTTGTATTCACACCACTTATTTGGTTAGCTATTTGGCTACTCAGTCCCTCTATTAGTGCTCGCAAACCCTCTAACTCACTAGCCATTTTTCTTGTTAACATAAACTTATAACCTAAAATTCCTTACCTAACAAAAATTAACAAGTATGATTAAATATCTAACTATCTACACTCAATTTTAACACCATTTAAAACACTTAATTAAATTTTAAATAATTTCCTCCATCCCACTTCTGACACCAGTGTTACAAGCTTGCGGGCTAGGTACGTTTGGGGATGGAGGTCTTTGATAAAATAAAGAAAATATAGCTAACCTAGTTTATTTACAACTGTATATACAACAAAAACCTATGTCTGTAAAGATTTACCACAATAAATGTCAAACAGAACAAATATCTACTATTTACATAAAGGGGAAAAAAATACATCTACATAAGTTCTCTGTACATGGAAAGGTTACTAGTCACTCACAATGGTGGACCCAAAGAAATAATACTGAAGAATCTTTCTGGCCTAGAATCACCTTCTTCCTACTACTTGCTGCGGTCCCACTCGCTGGACACCCTCGAACAGTCGTCGCAATCCAATACTTGTCACTATCACTTGAGTTCGCACAAGGCACCTGCCAGCCAAAACTCTCTCGCTCCTGCTGCAGCTCCCCCTTATATACCCCACCCTCCTTCTCGAATTATCTCGGCGGGTCTCTGTTCTCCAACCTCCTGGAAAGATGTCGCTTCAAAGTCAAGCACCACCCCGAGAGATAAAGAGGGAACAGGATCATTCCAGATCACGATAATTTCCCTCGGTTACCCGATACTGGGTGCAGGTGGTTATCATGGAGTAATACAATCCATGCGGCACCTGAGGAGGCCTATTAGCGCTGCCGCCACTGTATTGTATTTCGCCGCCCTGCCCGACAGCCACGGCGCTGAGGAGTGGGGGGAAGGGGGGTGTCCTAGCTCCGTCATCACAGTATCGTACTACACCGCCTAACCAGACAGTCGTGGCTCGCAACAATATTTAACTATCTGTAGCGCTTCCTTCTTTCCTCAAAAGAGAATGTTGGGTACATTGTAAACACAAGGAAAATTGATGCTGAAGTCTTGTTAATCAATTCTTGTACCATCTTGTTAATATGTTCTTGCGCCCCACAGTTGACATATTTTCCAAACTGGTTATTGAAAATAAATTTTTTTTTACAGTGTTAACTTTCAGAATGGCACGGATAATCTGAAAACTGGTTTTTTGGTGCACGGATATAGAGTTTACTGTTTATTTAACACATATTAATAAACATTTTCTTCACTGTTAAAAAGAGTGTGTACGCTTAGGTTCGTATTCTTAGATTCAGATGCCCCTTTTGTTCCCAAAACAATGTTTTGTCATAAATTTTGTATCCATGTTGTTTAGTAAGCTGTTTTGGAACCTTAAAAATGGGCAAAATAACAAACAAATACATATTGCTGGACACAAAGCTTAAGAAGGGACTTCCTTACTTCACTCCTATTAGAAATGGTAATTTTTCTCAGAAATAGCATGGGAAGTAGAAAGGATTGGCAACGTTAAAAACAAAGACAATGCCAGGATCACCAACTGCATGCAAAAGCGTGGAATCAATAGATAACTATGCACTAGAAAAACAGTACCTGTATTCAAGAATGGAATATCAAATTTTGCTTTCAAAGTATGAACTATATATTTGTCATTTACTTTGAGTGATGTTTGTTTAAGTACTTCTGTTTACAGGATTCCATGTACTTATGACTGGCTCTTGTTATCTTTAATTTTAAACTTATTTAATTTCTGTGGATGTTTGGTTGACTATTTATTGATGGGTTAAAGTTCTGGGCATTAGGGTACTGTAATGAAAAGTTTGCAAGTCTTTTTCCCAGGTAGCATGTCGTTGCTGTCCTCTCGGGACGGACCGTTACTATCACAGAATTGGTTGGTATGGCTCCTAAGGATAACAGTCGCGGCACTGAGACCCTGACGACTACTTAGAATATCAACTGCCTCATCTTACAATGTCTCTACCATTACCAACCGTAGGTGTCTCGGCCCGACGTATTTCCTGACTTGACGATATCTTAATCAATGGCATCCCAATGCCCAAAACGACTATTATTATGGCACCTCGACCCACAGTACTCTGTGGCTCGACGAAATCTTAATCTTGCTTGCACCTTGGCTGCGTATATCTCCTATACGGCATCCTGACGACCACTTTGACACACAGCAGCAGCACGCCGGTGCACAGTCTTTCGTGGCTCGCTGACATTTTTCGCAGCTTAGCTTTGCTTCTCATTCGTGCCACCCCCCCTCCCTCCTTTTCTTGGCCCTCAAGCTCCGGTTAGATTTGCGCCAATCAGAAGCCAGCTTTCAACAGATGGCTCCACCTCTTGAGGACGACAATCCCGGCCAGGACCATATTTATTAAATAATGCATTAATTTCTCTTGCCGTGTATGTTTATGTAAAATGGTTCCTTGCTAGTTAACGTTTATGATTTATTAATTACTCAGTAACTCCAATACAATGACAACTTACAAAACTATGAGCTGGATCCGCTCCCCTTCGTTTAGCAGCTGTGGGGGTGGCTTTAGTGTGGGTGGTTGCGAGGCCCCTTACACTCTGCCCCTGCTCCTCTTTCTCATTTTCATATAGACACAATGTGTACAATTTCCTATTTTTCTGTATAAAACATGGTACAGTAATGGTACCTTAATGAAAACTATTTCGATGTAATCCTGGTATAATGGCGAGGAGACCGAGTGGTCGCAAGACATAGTTATTTATACATATGGATTTGATAGTTGGTTTACACTGATGACTATTATTGTAATTGATCATGGTGGAGACCATATGGGCGTCACATACTGTTGGAACTACTTTTACTATGTACTAGACTGTACTGGTTTTTTGATGTTGTGGTGCAACAGTTTTGTGATGTGTTTGTTAAATAGGAATGCATATTTTGTGAAGATATCTATCACACCTTATGATATGCACTGATCGGGGTTCGAATGAAGGTGACGTTGCTTTAGGTTTTTTACATGTGGGATTCGTGGCTTATATTTTCCTTACCCTAGCATCCTTAAATTCCTCTTTACTTATCTTGTATCATCATCATCATCACCACCACTTGTGTCTAAAGTTATAAAAATTACAAATGGCCAAATGTGTATTGCAATCATGCTGGATAAGAGGCTTGAAAACAAATATATTGCAGATACCATATTTTTCTTTGTCTACTGGCATTACAAAATACTGATCTTGTAGAAACATTAGAATTGCCAACCAAAGTTCATTTGCACTAAATCTCAAAATGGCTTTTCATAGACTAAAAATATTTCTGTCACTGCTTTCCCTTCTACGCAACATTGAAATGCTTGCCACGTACATATGTCAGACGTTGAAAGTTCTGTTTATGCATGAGTGTCTCAGCTTTTAAATACCTTTTATTTGCAGTCTGATTGTACCAAGAACATACAATGCATGCTGATTGAATGAGATCTTAATAGTGAGGTGTGAATTGCGAAAACATCTGGTTCAGCCCCACTCTTCCTGCATTCTAATGAGACACAGTCATGCTGAATACAATGGCAAAGACAGCATCATATATATATATATTGCTGCTCTAAACATTTAATAAAATTAGGAAGTTTTCAAAACCTTATAAAATGGAGAAAAGGTCTGTTATTGAAAGTAGGTTCTTTTAATGTAATTATTTGGCCCTATTGAAGTTCATGGTGATATTTTTATGATGCAGATATTTAATAAATCTTGTTAAAATGCAAGAGATTATGCTTAAGGAATATTTTGTACTGGTAATATTTTCAGTAATGTTTTTTGCAAAGTGGTGACCTAGGGTTTCCTTTTTTAATTTTGGTTTTTACATTCACTTCTAGAAACTCATTTCTTTTAGAAGCTTCATAGTAAGAAGGGCAACAACATCTTATCTCTATAGATATTGTTTTGCCTATGTTAGTGCTGCAGCTGTAGTGGAAACAGGGATAGATGTTTGCTAGTCCGTCAACAAGGTTAGGCTACTTATGTTGGCTGTGCTCTAATGGTACAATTGTCAGCAACATTTAATTATATTACATTGAACCCTCGATAACTCGGACCTCGATGTTCCGGACTTCGGCAAACTCGGAAAGAATTTTTAAAACATTTTTAATAATTTTTAATTAATTATTTCTTGGTTAAAAGACATAAAAAATCATTTCTGCTGGATTTAAATTCATCACATTATATTTTAGAACGGTATTAAACTTTATAACGTAGTCGTCCATTGCTACTTAGCCTTTAATAATCCGACAGTAAATATCTGGCAAGTTCCGTGTGATAAAATGTTGCTAGTGAAGCGCGCGACGCGCGAGTGAAGATGCAACACGGCAGGCCGACCTCTCACTTCTTTATCTTTCCTCCCTCTTCGTCCTGCGATCCAGGCACGCATGTGTGTCGTAAACAAACATTTCAGCATGGTGCTTGTGAAATGACCGTAACTATGATTTACAATGAAACATAAACAGAAAATTATTTTGTTCTGGTATGTGCAATGAATTCAGGGCTGCAAAACAAATTGTCGTGGACATTAAAGAAAAATTACAAATCTTTGCTTCACATTGCAATGTAGAAAAATTGGTGAGAGGGTTTTACGCCCCTTTAACAACAATGTTTTCAAGAGCCGATGTGGGTGGTGAAAGAACAACACGACATCCATGCCCAAGCCGGACACGATGAGTCATGCTCGCTGGTTGATGATGCTCTGTTGATAACGTAACGGCATCTGGAGAGTTGTAACGTTTTAAGCGTGAATCGGATTTGTTTATAAACTACTTCACGGGAAATAATAGCGTACATGTAATGGACCGTAAAATGTAAACGACTTATGTTGGATAATTTTAAATGATATTCATTGAGTGACGCACTTGAATGGATTAACAAGATTTTGTAGTCTTAATTTTTCCATGTTTACTATACACCGACAAAATCTTTTTCTTTATTTTAGAAGAAATAGTCATGTTATGAACGAGTAAATATAGAAAAAAAATGTACATTTGTTATATTCCACACCAAAAAAATTTACAAGGTAATTTTTTGGAAACCCATTATAATGGCCGGACCTCATTTTTTGGGCCTAAAATTTGGTCAAAAATATGCGGCGATTACGCGAGTAAATACGGTAACTCTGTAGAACATGATTAAAATTTTATTGCTTTATAATATGACAAATTGTGTAAGAATAAGGCTGTAAATTATGTGTTCTATGATGCAATTTACATACATAAAATTAAATTTTAATATTAGTAGTGTTAAAATGTGTTCACATATGTACAGTGACCCAGAAGGATTGTTAATTACAGTACCGTTTTTATTCATGTATGCGAGGAAAATTATTTTTGTACCTTTGTAACTTTGTAGGAGGGTAGAGTAACTATCAGGCTAGCAGCTGGCTGCTGCCTCTACGCTCAACGCTGTGACATACGGACGTAAGGTATTTTTCAATGTAAACATCTTGTATGAGATGCGTGTGGTCATGTGCGGTGTTTGTATTGCATGAGACTCTACCAGTTGACCTTGACTACTTCAGCTCGCAACCTCCCTAGCTTATCTCCAACAATCATTTCTTATCTCTCTCACACGTGCAGGCACATTGGCTGTCGCCAGCCAGATGAAAACTTTTATGTGATAGAAGGGTGTTTGGTGCCAGCCTCTAGCACAGAGATAAAAAAATTGGATCAGCCAGATGTAGCAGCATAAAAAAATAAATAAAGGTCTGACTGCCCACGTTGTTTGACATTCTTTTATAGTCCTCCACGTTAGCGTTCATTTTCCCACTGCATGGCAGCCCTCCCGTAACTTGATACGATAGTTACATACAAAACAGTATTTATTGCAGCGTGTTTTGCTTGTAGAAATGATAGCGTACTAATTTCTTCGTGTTTCTTGCGATTAATGACTGATGATTACCTCACCTCCCCGGACACCCCTCGATAACACAGACAAATTGTAACTCTGACAGTTTGTTCCCCCTTTTAGTCCGAGTTATCGAGGGTTCACTGTAGTTTATATGCTACCAACATTGTTTCTCTTTCACTTGTTCATTATGTTTATTATTGATTTGATAAAAATTATATTTTGGATTTAGTCTCTAAAATCAAATTTATTAGCAGGCAAAAAATTGTACTCCTTTGTGGAATGCACTTCAACATTTTTACAGTAATCTGAATTAGTGGTGTGTACAGAAATTTATATCTGATCCACCTTATCAATAAAAGTTGCTGTAGCTGCAAGCGCGTTACATGTCTGTTGCTGTTAACCAACCCCTCGCCTCTTCTTTCCTTTTTCTAGTAGACATCTTCCCTGGGTCCTGCTGCTGTTAGTGTGCTTCTTCACAAGACTGAGGAGTGAAGTTTATGCTTTTTCGTATCTGCTGAACTGTATATAGTTATAGCCATGCCCAATGCCATTGTAACATATATAACATTTCTGTAACTTCCTCCTATCAGTTTGTTTATGATTTTTAATTTCTGTTGTAATGTTAACTCTACACACTGGTTTTCGAAGACAGTACTTGGTTGATGGTTGAAAATAAAATAACAATTGACTGATGAAAACATTCTTTGCCATGATACTAAGCTGGTCGGGAATGTGATAAATATTATATGTGGGTGCAGACAGGGATGGCACAGTGGTGTGATAAACTGTGGCTGTTTCTTGTGTGGCTGAATTGGCAGCTTATTACTTTGTGTTGCAGATTAGCCTGTAAAAAATTATCTGTACACTGTAAAATTTGGAGTACTTTGTAAACTTGTTGCATTAAAATATTTATGTTTAACCAATTAATTTGTAACCCATTGGACTTACATTTGGGAGGACTTGGGTTCGATCCCTAGCTCCGGCCATCTTGATTTTTATTTTTCATGGTTTCTCAAAATCCCTTCAGGCGAATGCGGGGATGATTCATTAACAAAGGCCATGGCTGACTTCTTTCGCAGCCCCTGTCATTGTACTAAATTGTGTCTCACTATCCCTAATAACCTCACTGTTGACGAGAGGTAAATCCTACTTACCTTACTTTTTACCAGATAATACAGACATTTTATTCCCTTTAAAAATCATTCAGGTGTGTTTTCAGTTATTTTAAAAATGTTATATTTTGTTTCCAAACGATGCTGTCATGGAAATGCAAAACAGATTATCAAGAGTTAGTTGTGTGTGTGTGCATGTGCATGTATATGCTTGTGTGTTGTTTTCGGGTGTGTGTGTGTGTGTGCATCAGTGCATGTGTGTATGTGTGCATGTGTGTGCATGCACGTATGTGCATGTTTACATACACCTACAGTAGACTCATTGTGATCCTTCAAACTATTATTACAAACAGCATTAGATAGTAGTAATGAGCTCCACAACATTAAACACACTCTTGGTAACTTATCATTCTCTTAGAGCATGGTATGGGTCATGGGAGCAGAGGTCATGAAGATGATAAACTATTTATTCACGCCATAAGTACACGTATCATTTGGTATGTAACTTGATTGATGTTTGCAAGTTCTGAAAGTTAAAAATTTGTTATTTTGCTTAGCTGTACTTTATAAAAATAATAGTAGACCTACCGCACAAATAAAGGGAATAATAACAGTTTTATGACAATGGTTATGATTTACAGTACATTTAGAACAGCTACCTGTATAATCAGATATTTTGTTTTATTGTAAGTAATAGTATTAAAATTTTGTATAAAAGAATTTGCATGTATTCATGAATTTTTCTTTGAAATAATGTGTGTATAATCTCATACAAAACAACAGTTCAGACATGATCTGACATTTCAGTCTGTTGTATGATTTCCTTATCTTGCCATAATTTTCATGTTTCTTACATTCTTTACAACAGAGAAAGCAGTAACTGAATAATGTGTAGTTGTTGGATAACTTTATTATAAAAAACAAAATTGTGGGAGGTAGGGGGGTGGAAAGTATCCATCTTTTAACAGGATGAGGAAAGTAATAAAGCATGCAAGCAGGTAATTACACACAATTTAGGCCAGAACCGCAGATATTTATTACAATACAACATTTATAGAAATTGAGTTAGGTCAGCATGGTGCCAGCCTTCAAGACATGTGTAACTAGTCTGCTACCATATGCTGAATTGGTTTTGCGAACAGACCATATATTAAATCTGCCGAAAGAAATTCGGAGTCTGGCTGGGAGTCTGGCTGGGAGTCTGGCTGGGAGTCTGGCTGGGAGTCTGGCTGGGAGTCTGGCTGGGAGTCTGGCTGGGAGTCTGGATGAGAGTCTGGATGAGAGTCTGGATGAGAGTCTGGATGAGAGTCTGGATGAGAGTCTGGATGAGAGTCTGGATGAGAGTCTGGATGAGAGTCTGGATGAGAGTCTGGATGAGAGTCTGGATGAGAGTCTGGATGAGAGTCTGGATGAGAGTCTGGATGAGAGTCTGGATGGGAGCCTGGATGGGAGCCTGGATGGGAGTCAAAGCTATTATACAGTATCTGTTCCACTTGAATCTTCATCAGATGAAGATCAAAAGTTTTCAAATTTCTACTTTTAATACTACTGCTGCTGCCGCCGCAACCGCGGCGGCCACCACGACCACTTAGGATACACATTTTCTGACAAAGTTGTAATGCAGGTTTCTAACCACGCATTTGACGTTCAAAACCTAAAACAACCCACTTGTGTTAAAGAAATACTAGTGTTTATGGACAGACTACTGCTGCCACCTTGTGTCACTAGTTCCTCTTTCATAATATTGTCAGGGTACATGGCGCCGAACGCCAAAAGAAAATCAGCTGTGGACTTCGTTGACCCCGTGGCCAGCGAATTCCCCCGGACTAGGGAAGCTAACTTTAAAAAATAACAAAAATAATAATCAGCAATACTGGGAGTTTCGATTTGGATGGCGTAGCTCATATGACTTATTACAAAGAAAAAAAAATAAAAATAAAGGCTATCAGCGAGAGGTACAATTCGATAAATAAAAAAAAAAAAAAACAGAGACTGGGGATCTTTACCGACGATGTGGAATGAGTGTAGTGTGGTGGACTACTATACGTAAGTCTAATAATTAATACTACAACTCTGCGGCGTTAACCTGGTGAGATGAATAAAAGCGGGGAGAACAATATCAAAGAAGTAGTTTTTCATTACTACGACATTTATTTTTCCGTTTAAAATTGTCACTAAACTACAAACGTAACAAAAACAAAAAAAAACAATATTGTATTAAGGTTGTGAAACAAATTAAAATTAAAAGTGGTAGTCTGTTGATTATAAAGATAACAAATTATGAGATTTAGAAAGACTCGTGGCCCCGCCTTAAAGATTTAACAACAACAAAAAAAATAAGAATATGGGCGTTGAGATTATACTCTTGTACCGAAGTTAATCAACATTCATCAAAGAATAATAATAATAATAATAATAATAATAATAATAATAATAATAATAATAATAATAATAATAAATATATATTAGCGACAAGCGAGTGCACATAAACTAAAAGTACTGCCAGGAAGCTCAATTTATAGGACGATAAATATTCAACAACACTAGACGCGAGTTTAGAAGAGACATGGAACCAAAATTAACAGAAACATAGTCTAGAAATTAAACCAGGTCATTGCAACATTATTTAATACGAGCGCCGCGTTTCTAAGGAGTACTCCGCCAGACGCCATTGTGAAAACAAACGAAAGCCAAAAGAGAGAGAGAGAGAGCAAAATTAGAATTAAATCAAATGTTAGGAGTGGTGATACGATTAAAAATTTCTGAAGAGCCCAATTGGCTAAGTTATTATACGATTCAATCCATGTCTCCTTACCGAGCAGCTCGTACTGATGTTCGTTGTAGGATCGCCCTCGCTCGGCTCTCAGGCTTCCTTCCTCTCTCTCGCCTACTCGCCGCTGGACTGTCCCCCTACTCACTACATACTGCCTACTTAAAAGTTACCTACATCTTACATCAACATAAAAACTAATTAAAGCCACACTTAACTTTCTCCTGTCGATCAGCACCTCGGCGATCGACCACGCGTGCTGACTACATCCTGGCCCCCGCGTAACTCTCGTCCCTCGTGCCACGCCTGTGTCTTCACTCCACCATTACGCCATTGTGTCCTTTCCCCCCCTCCGGTATCACGTGACCAGCGCTGACTTCCATGTCCCCCGCGCACCCCTCCGCCTACTCGAAGCTGCACGCTCAGACCGTCTTCTCTCCCCCACCCCTCCGCTCAGACCGTCTTCTCTCCCCCACCCCTCCGCTCACAGCATACCCAGACCACCCGCGCAGCACACTCTCCCTCGTCCATCTGTGTCACGCTCACAGTGTTCTGTCTGCCTTTACCACAATATACTGCTCGGCCAGCAGTTCTTACCGTCCCGAACAGATGTACACTCTGCTGCCGGTCACGTCGGGATCACGCAGTGCTAGCTTCGCGCTCTGATCACGGAAAACACGTCGGCAAGCACGTGCGCAGCGTCGCCTCTACTGTCTCCACAAAGTTAAACAAAAACATCGCTGACGTCTCGCGTCGATTCCTGCGTTAGGTTTCTCTGTATGTTAGAACAAGAACGAAAAATATAGACAAGCTTCCTTACAGAACGCCTATATTCGAAAGTTAAAGTGTCAGAATAAAAAAGCAAAAAAAATTCCTCCCGAAATTAAAAACTCCAATTTTTACACGTAACAATATATTGCGTTCTTTTAAACTTAAAAATAAAATACCAGCAAAGATGAGACAAAAACAACACGTTTCTTCTTGCAGCCTCGTCATTTATCTCTTTAGCTATGGAACTAAAGGCAACATGAATGGGTGCAACAGATCCCTTATTACTTAAGTAATTTACGTAACAAATACGCTGAATTTCCACACATGTATAGTATATACCCTGCACAATATCAGACTTATTTCAAAAAATTTTATTAAAAAAATTAAATACAGTGGAATCCCAACTACGAGAGTTCACAATAGCACAAAAAATTGTTGGTTATGAGTTGTCGTAGTAACAGAATGTTTATATCAATAAGCAGTTTGTTGGGTTGAGATGATACATTGTGCCGTCTTTAATTTTTCCTTAATTTACTTATTTTTTTAACTTAAAATTTTCATTTAAAGTTCCTTCAATCATTCGTTAAAGGAGAAAAAGTTTATTAGTACAATTTATATTCTCATTTTATTACCTTAATGTGTTTGTTAATTTTTGGGGATTTTTAAAAATTTATTTTCTATATTATTATGGCGTTACATGCGTATGGGCATGCCTTGACAGTAGCTTGGCTGCCTTGGCCAGGGCTCTCACTTCTAGCTTCAGGTTTTCAGAGTTTAATTTCACGCCTAATGTAATGATAACTTCTGCTGTTCACTCAGCTATCCCACGCTTAGTGACACTTCACTTTGGACCTTGTACCTTACACCCGTTCTGTTCATTTGAAAGTGCTTCTTTCAGTGATTGCAGAGTCAGTCTTAACCAGTTTAATTCATTTTATGTCCAGTATTGTAGGCTGTCTTGGCCGTTTCGACACTCGCATGCCATTTCTTGAGAGTTTTTAAACCTCCTGTACCTGTACACGGACTTCAGCGATGTTGGTTTGCTGCCATTATATGTTACTACGTTGTGCACGCCAGATATTTTTCTGGGCGAGAGTGTGTTTACATGTGTTACACGGACTAGTACTTTCCATTTAGGATGTAGCCACTCTTGGGCTACTTTAGTTTTTTTTTAACATATTTATAGAAGTAGCAACATAGTTTCCATTTTCTGAAAATGTCAACAGTGTACTATTAGCTTCAAGATGCCATCTACGTAGTGTTTCTTCACCCTCATCTTTAGTAAGTGTTACCGCAGTGAGAGCCCATTCCCATTTTATTAGCCTGGAATAGTAACTAAATTTTTCCGTGTTTTTTGCCTCTGTTCACAGAGGGTTTCAGTTCCAGTCGCAGTCTCAATCTCAGATTCAGTTCCAGTTTACATGTTTTCCGACATACTACCAAAATTCTCCTGTCCCTGCTGACTTGGCGTGCTGGATTGGCCATGGCATGGTCTCCCGACTTCCTCAGCACGATGATAAGTAGCCGCTTCACGGACTATTTTCACTATAGTATCCTGCTCTGAGGATGCTGCACCCACTTGACTCAATAAGAAATAAAGTAGCATAGGCCTGTTTTATTTCATTGTCTATTCTTACTGTTTACTTAAAGTTTATTTGTAAGGAGCCCCATTTCAATAAGAAGCAACCATTTTTGAAATAATGTAAATTTTATGTGCACATATAATAACCAGAAAACTGTATAAACAAATGTGTAAAGTTTCATATTAAAATTACTGGTATTGGTTTATTTATTTATTTTAAATATATATATATATATATATATATATATATATATATATATATTTATTTATTTTAAATATATATATATATATATATAGACACACACACACACCCAGATACCTGTTTAACTTCTTAAGTTAAAGCAAATCACCTTCGAGTTATTAAAATAAATAATTGTTCTCTGACGTTACTGTTTACCAGCACACAATAAATCATCATTTAGGTACCAGATTTTGTTTATAGTGACATGATTACACCTTTGGTTGCAGTGTTTTTAAATCCTATATAATCCCTAATATTGTAATTGTCTATTATTTTATTCAGTGACCGAGAAATTGTAGCAATGTGGTAGCAGAGCATGGTTGTGTTTTTCACGTGTTAAATTGAGTAACATTTGTTAATAAGTTGCATGGTATTTTACCACAATTTTTACATGTTGCCGAGTAGGCCTAACTTAATAATATGTTTCTGTGTTAAATTTCCGTAGCTTCCAAGTTATAATTAATGCATGTTTAATATATTTAATTTAAGGCACATTAGTTTAAACACATTAAGTAACGTCGTTCTGCTTTTGTTTATTTATCTGGTGCGCGGCCGTTTTGCCTGCCATTGCAGGTTATCCTTGATGTCAGCCGAAGCCAGTCTGTGCTCGTGTGTGTGAGTGTGTGTGTGTCAGCATGTATGTCCTTACAGACACACCGCTGATGAGCATGTGTGGGCATGCGTTGTCATTGTTATCAGTATGTTTTTTTAAAGCTTTTGTGTTTCTCCTGTGTTAGTTATTTACTGTGTTATGTTGTTAATATTTTTTTACACTCTCACTAGTTAAATCTACTCAGTTTGAGTGTTGTATATATTTTTTTTATTGGGTAATTTGCCCAGTGGTATTCTGTTATTTGCTTTGGATAGTACTAGTACACAATGGCAGTGCTAATACCAGATTACATTTTGGACAACCTTATTTATGAGCACTCGGCAAGAAATCTCGATTCAACTGGTGACGCACACCTGTTGCGCAAAAAGATGCGTGTAGCTTTACACGATAAGGTACAGTCATTGATTGAAAACCTAAAAAAGCATGGCCCTAATGTCAGAGTTGGACCTTTGCACTAGCAAGTTTGATGAAATGACAGAGACTGTTTTATCGTTGCCAGACTTTACTGTTAGTTTAGCTAGATCTCTGTCTAGACTTAACCATCTTTCACACAGATTTAATAATCTGTATTCATTGGCCCAAGGCCAGCTGCATGATGTTTATTTGCAAGACATCGTAGAATAAGTTAAAAGTGTTACAGAACAGAAGGAAAGTGTTAGAATACAATTGGGCAGTTTGGCAAATAAGCCCATAGTTTCTCCAGTCAGTCTTCAACTGAAATTCCTGGGTCTTTGGTAATAAAAAGTTTGGAAATTTCAAACATAGCACTCATAACGAAACCCTTAATTGGTTCACCAGACTTGCTGTCTGGCTCACTTGATTCAACCCCTGTACAAACCTAACCTCTCCATCCTCGCCTAATTTTTTCACTCTTCAATTTACTTTACCAGACTCTGTCATTCCCACTCAACCATCCCTACCTCATCTATGTTTACAAATACTACCAAGGCTCAAGGCAGTAACAGTATTGCTACTGAATTTCAATCTGATGTAATTTTTTCCACAAATGTCAACACACCACATCTTTCTTCTACCCTACCACCCCCTGTGTCCGCAACACGTACCTAACCTAACCCTTTATTCCATTTTTTCAACATCACCTCACAGGTCAGCCAACCCCTGCAGACATACCGACCCACCCCTCCCAACCCTAATTCTTTCCAAACCAACCATGCCAATCCTGAAGATCCAACTTTTCACAATTCTGGCATTCAGTCAACAGCTAACACCCCACATTCCACCAACTCTACCACTTTCCATTCACAACCCCTTCACATGACTCATCAGTACTGTTTCCTCTAGTACACCCAAAACAACTTGGTAAAATAGGCCATTGGATTGTGAAGATCTCATCACTAAAATATAAAATTTGGCATATAAAAGGGACTTGGAACACAGTGGCCGATGCCTTGTCCCGTATGTTTGAAAATTATCCACAGGAAACATCAACAGTCGATTCTAATTTCTTCAGTGCTCTTCTCACAAATTTTCCATTAGCTTTTAAATTTATTAAAATGTGATATTATTGATCAAATAACTAAAGAAATTGCTCCCTAGCAGTATAAATTAGTAAAAGGTATTTTACATTGTAAACCTTGTTTCTCTAGAGAACATAAAACAGTTTTATCTCAAAATCTTCGTGATATGATTTTCCATGATTTTCCGTTATTTTCATACATCTCTCTCTTAGGAACTCATTTAGGTACTTATAAAACCATTAATGCCATAAAGCGTAAATTCATATGGAAAGGAATGTATCAAGATATTTCTCAAAGAGTTAAATTATGTTAAACTTGTCCGCTTAGCAAACCTGCACAAAATACGAAGCTTGGACTTCTTTCTTCTTAGCGGAGCACGAACAATGTAAAAAGTGTTTATTTATGTTGTTGACCCTTTTACTCGTGCCAAGTCAGGTAATACAGTGTTAAATGTGTATTGATGCATTAACTAAATTTGTGTGGTTAATCCCACTTTGCAAAGCATAAAAAATTATATTTTTAAAATTTTTGGTATTCCGTCTATAATAGTTTTTGATAATGGTCCTCAGTTCATATCCAGTTCATTGAAAAATATGTGCTTCACTCATGGTATCCAGCATATTATGACCACACCTTATTATCTGCAACAGTCACATGTGGATCGCTTCAATAGGAAACTCTGTTCAGCATTAATTGCTTCCCATGCTGACAGTCAGGATAGATGGGACCAAAACCTAGAGTGGTTGCAAATGGTATTTAATTATGCTCGTCATGAGGGATATAAGTCAACTCTATTTGAATTAATGTTTACATACAAACCCAACACACCTCTTTCCAATCTTTGGTCACTAGGTGAACTTTTGCCTGATGATCCCAAGGACATCAAGAAGTCTTGGAAAAAGGCATATCAGAATTTGTGACTGTATAAAGAGAAAAGTAAGAGGAATTATGACAAGAATAGAGTGGACAACCCATGTAAAGTAGGAGATTTTGTGTTATGTGGGGTGCATATTCTGAGTAAAACCTTTAATAAAAAATCTTCAGAACTCTTTCAATTTAAGGTCCTTTTCAAATACAAAGGTTCCTTGCTTCGGTCACAGTTGCACTTTGTGATCCAACTGATGGGAAATATGTGACAGGGCTCACATTTCCCAGCTTAATAAGTCTTCATCTAACTTTGTTTAGGTTAGTTTTGCCCGAATGATATTTTATGCCTATGGTGGCCATGTGGTCTGATCACCCACTTGTTCTTATTTTACCATATCATGCATTGTTTGTCGACATTAATTTTTTTATTTCAAATATTTTAGCTGAATACATTTCGGCATAAAAAAAAACTCTACGTACTAATTCATAAGAATAATGATTGGTTGAGGTGCCATGTTTATATTAAGTATTTGTGTTCTAAGGCTGGAATTCATAGTGGTGATATAAGTGGTACTTGAAATATATCCGTGCTTAAGTGAAGTTTTCAATTCATAGTGCTTGAAATTGGTATTGCTTTTTGTGACAGCATCAAGTAATGCTTCATGAAGTATTACTTCAAATAAGTAATGCTTAATATGTATTCACAGTCACAAAATAAGTGCTACTTTTTTTCACAATTATTCATGATCAAATAAACATTGCTTATACAAGCATATCAGTAGTATTTGATAAAGTCTGCTCCCAAAGTGACTTTAGTAAAGGATTTGTATTTAAGAAATAGGTTATGTAACGTTTCCTTCCTTAGTACAGGACACTCCCGATTATCCGCGGTATTGGGTGGCGCGGCAACCACGGATAACGAAAATCGCAGATAATCCGCAAAAATGTTGAAAATGGAAGAGAACAAAAGAGAAAACAAGTACGTACGTATATAACATGAAAAATCAGTTTATTTAATACAGTATTACCATACAGTAAGACGTAAAATAATCTCACCTCTTAAAAAAGTCAGTCTTACACCCTCTTAAAAAAGTCATTCACTTGTTTTTGTTTCTTGCTTTGGATACATTTTTTCTTGATCCGCAATTGAATTTTGCGTAACATTAGTTTTTCAGCCAACTGCGCGTCTTTGTCTTGTTCCTCTAAATAATGGAGCAGTCCGTCGACGTGCTGTAAAGCCTCTTCGTGTGTCATCCGCGCCTGTGCATTAGCATCGTCTTCTTCGCTCTCGCTTTGCCGCTCTTCTTCACTCTGAACCTCACCCATTGCTTTTTGAACGATTTCCTCATCCAACAACCTTTCAAAGCCGGGATCCTTGGCGTCACACTCC
>PNEQ01055284.1:0-21905 GCA_003012365.1 Medauroidea extradentata
GTTCCGTCCTATCTGATATTCTTGTACGAGGAGGTATGTAAGTACATTCCTGCTGCCACCTCCAGTCCCGTCCCAGCTGATATTCTTGTACGAGGAGGTACGTACCAACATTCCTACTGCCACCTCCAGTCCCGTCCCAGCTGATATTCTTGTACGAGGAGGTACGTACCAACATTCCTACTGCCACCTCCAGTTCCGTCCTATCTGATATTCTTGTACGAGGAGGTATGTAAGTACATTCCTGCTGCCACTTCCTGCTCAGTTTTCCTGACATCATCCGAATTGAAGCTGGAGTATACTGCGGAATATGGGTTAAGATTTCACTTTGTTGTGAACTGAGGAAAGAGAGGGAATGGAATGACTTCAAGCGGCGACAATATAATTGTATTGGAGAAAACTCAGTAGCAAAGTTCCGTGCAAGTTTCTGAGTTAGCAAACATCCGGTTAGTGCATTTTATAGCACGGCATTCTGAATAATACGTTATTATGTATGTGAAAGGGCATCAAAATAATGTTTTATGAGTATGTTTTCTTAGCCATGGTACTCCACACTTGTCTAAAGTGGGTTTTCTTCTCGTACATTGGCACAATGCGCACATGAGGAATAGTGCGATAAAAAAAGTATACATTTTCCCACACATTGCAGTTCATTGGAAGCTCGTGGCAGATGGCGTTCTGAGCTTGAGCTGTTTGGAATAAACATATGGACAGATAATGCATGTGACAAGTATTTGGACCCTGCTTGTTGCCTTCCCTCTTGAAAGGTAAGCAATACCTCGTGTCTTTTTAAAGCTTTCGTCATTGAAGATGTTTCACTTCGGATTAGATAGTACGTGTGTTTGTAATGTGGTGGGCCTCCGTCTCACCTGGGCGTATAGTTTTCGAGATTACGTAAATGTCGTGCTTTACAAGTAAATGGATTATCAGCGTTGTACAGGCGTTTTGGTCCAGGAGGTCTCCAAATATTTCACTGCTTGGCATTTTTTTTTTTTTTTAAGATTTGTTAAGAGTTGGATGTACGGTACTCCAACAGTATAAATGTTCTCGGGCCAGAAGTTCTCGTAAGAATCACCGTGCAAGCATGACACCTTCCGAAAAGTTCAACTGCTATTCCATAAAATTTAATACATTTAACCTTATACGATTATTTCAAAAAACACAAAACTGCGTGCTACATTCGTCAATGTTCAGTTTGCACAGAGAATGGAGACTGTCACTTCTATAAAAGCAAATATTATAAGGCATTATTGCACTTCAGTTTGTAAAATGAAAATGTTAATATTCCTGGCACGCTCTCACAGTTAGAACTCAGAACTACGTAGATTATTTTTTAATTTCAGCAATGACGTTGACAGAGAGAGGCGGAGGGGGTCATCCCCCTAATCACCATGAAACTAAACATCTCAAATCAAGCTTTACTAAGTGTTGCACGTGTTTTCCGCCAGCCAAGTCTTCTACATTCTTTTATTCGTATACATCACGAATTTCTCTAAAACGAAGACAGTTATGGAACTAACACACTCAGATATTCTTCTATCGAACATAATATTCGAATTCATATGTGAAATGCCCCACTCACACATCAACACACAACCCAGACCGTTGAACCTAGAGACAAAACATTTTGAAGGTGGGTTTTGCGTTACGTCGTAGGCACTCATTAAGAACGGATTTTTCGAAATTCAATCCTCAATAACTCTTTAATCTGTACAGATATTGAGGATATTTTTTTCCCTAAATAGTTGTTTCAGGATTTTTAAAATTAATCTTCTAAGGACTTTAAAACATGTGGTTTCAATTAATTATCTGTATCACCTAAATCTGTCGAAATATTGAGATGAATTTTGAATAAGAATGAAACTTGCTTAAATATCTAAAAATCAATTGCATATTTTTTTCAAAATTCGACAATCGAGAGGGTGGAATTATGTGAAATGTTCCAGAGATCCCGAAACGTAGATGTGGCCACAGATAAAAACTGTAAACGTTGTTACGCCGTCCATAGATACATATACTTATATGGTAACGAGCCTGCATATACACATTTAATTTCTTGAGAGTTCTGGCGATCTATCTTGGCGTAGTTGTTTGGAACTGGTAGAAGGCTTGGACCGTGTAAGGCAAGGCGATTGGTAACTGCTGAGATGTTATGTACGCTTATATTAGTGGAAGATGACAGAAGAGTTCATTTTTTATTTGAAGTATGAAAATCCCTAGTGCTTTAGGCACTCGTTGAGGGGTGAAAGTAGGTTGAATGTTTAGTCCCGATATCCTCGATATTTCATTAACGTGGTGAGATAGCATAGTGCGTTGAGGGTGTACAGTCGTACGATATATTTCTCTATGCCTTCAATATCTCATAAACACGATAAACTTTCGCTGTAGATTTTCTTCCAAAAATTCCACGTGGACAAAGCCGCGGCCGGGTAGCTAGTCTCTGTATAAAAAAAGTTAACTCACTGACTGTAATATCAAACTGCAGCCCGAAACGCTGAACCCAGAATCGTAAAATATTTTGTGTGGGTTTACTTTAGGTCGTAGGCGAACACTCAGTATGGATATTTCAAAATTTGACCCATTAGGGGGTGTGAAGATGTGAAATATATTTTCTAAGATTCGTCTACATTGCTCAAACTCGACTGCCTATCGTCGTGACTTTCAATTCAATTCGTCAATCATAAAAATCATGTTGGCAAATTTCAGAATTTTTTGTAACTCAACCTTTAAGGGGGTGCAAAGACCTAAAATGTGTTTTGATTATACACGTATCGATATACCTTTTTGTATCAGAGATACTATTGCATTAAATTGAAAACCCCGCGAACGAAGTTGCGGGCACCAGTAAGTGAAACAATAAATATGATACCACGACATAGAAAATGACAAGCAATACGAGTGAAAGTGATAATTATTTCCAATAATTAATGTAAAGACAGCGAAAGGTTTTTGTTGTGTTTGCAGATATATATATATATATATATATATATATATATATATATATATATATATACACACACATAAAAATATATACACACACACATTCACACATTGGATGTTCACAATAAACACCGACAAACTAGGGCAGGAAAAATAAAGCAGGAAATATGCAAAACACTTTGTACGTAATCGTAATATTAAAAGCAGTAATTCGGCTTTGAAAATCAAATTTTAAAACTTTGATTTCCCCATAATAGCCCAGTCATTTTAGGTTTTTAACCGGAAATGAAAGACAAAAAGCTGAATCTTTGTACAGTGGTGCTACTCACTGTTCTAAACCACGTACCAAAAATCCCCGAGAATCTCGCGCTTGCTTCCATATAAAATGGCCGACAAAGATAGCGGACACAGGATTGTTCGTTGATAACTTTAAATGACTATATCTTTTTTTCTATTTGAAATACAGACTTCCTGTTTGGATAGTTTTATAAATTAGGATCTAAGGATAAAGAAACGTTCAGGTTTATTTTATGTATGTTTTTAAATTAGATCATAAATAAATTATATTTAAGTACAGAAGAAAAAAAGACAGTAAAAATTTTAATTTGATCGCAGTTATTCACAAAACCATAACAAAAGCTGATGAAATATCTAAACAAATATTTTAACCCACTTCATTTGCTACAAATTGGTATACTTGCATTTGCTATGGTTAATCTCAACACCCCTACAATTCTGGCTTGATTGGTTCTGTGTTGAACTGTTTAGTGCTATAATATTGCATTTTCCTTGTGTTGGTAAAATGGAGGTCCAATAGAAGTATGATGTTTAATAAAGGCACATAGAAATTTACACATGCTAACAGTGCACCTATAGCATATATTACAGAGTAACTCATGATTAGGCTGACCAGAAGCCTTGATGTGGCACAGAGGATACATTTATTGGAAAGAGTAAGACGTTAGGCATAAAAGAGGACATGACAATTTCGAAGAATAAAATTTTAACAAAACTTGGTTTGTTAGCTTTTTTTGTGTTACTACGTACATCGTTGAACATTAATAAAAATATTTCCGTCTTTCAAAGTAGATAAACCGTTATTTTTTTTGCTGAATCAAGATATAGTGGCTTGCTAAATCTGACAGAAAAGACAACTGTTACATTTTTATGAAAATTTCACCAGGACATGATACTAAAAAAAAGTTATTTGGTCACCTTACTCATTAATGATTTAAGTAGTTTTACAAAACTGCATTTTAGGTGTGGGCTGTTATAAAACAATTGCGTGTTTTAATGTGTAGCAGAGTAACTTCTGAACTATGGATTTTCGCAACGGTACCTGTGTGTTGTGTGGTGAGAACCTCTATCAACGAGGAGGAAATTCACGTGGCCTTAAAATTGTTGATGTGGGAGAAAAAGGTGCCCTGTATCTTATCACACGCGGTCTTCTGATGTTGTGGGATTTGATATCAAAACGCATTGCTTGTTTTGTGGCAAAGAAATAGACTTCCGTTTTATTTCCAAAGTACTATATAAATACAGGGATGGTTGTTCATAAAGTAGAGACACTTGAGATAAAGAACAGTATTCTTTCACAAGCTACGGCTCGTGAGGACGGTTGGGGTAAAGAGGTAGCCATTCGGGTCAGAGAAGTAAGTGATTTGGTTGCAGCTGAGGCCATCTACCACCACGACTGTTATCTGTCTTTCTTTTCAAAATCTTCCACTTCCAAAAGTAGTGGAATTGAAGCTCATATAAACATCAAGCCTTCCTTAAAAATTTGTGAATTTCTAGATTCCAATGATGAATGCCAATGAAGTATGGGAGAAATAGTTGATAAAATTGATGTTTTTCTAGCAGGGAAGGATGGCTATACGACCAAGCATCTCAAGAAAAAACCGCTGGAACACTACGGCCAAGATATAATAACATCCAATGTGCCTGGGCAAGCCACATACGCATGGTGTCTAACAAAATTCTGCACAAAAACTGGTATGAATGCAGAAACAAAAATGAAAAAGATGAGCGTTTAAGAGTTGTAGATGCAGCAGCTGAAATAGTGCGAGTAAATATAAGAGAACGAGTGTACTGTACAGATAAATACCCACCAGTTGATGAAGTAGATTCTCTTACCATTGAATACTTGCGTTCTGTGATTCCTGTATCACTACTACGATTTCTTGATGTTGTTTTAAAAGTAAATATCACTGACACACATCACATTGATTTGAAGTATGTTGTAATAGCTGACACAATTATATCTGTATATAGGCCCCGTTCCTTCCTCTCGCCAGTATTTCTAAGTGTATGCTTCCAGACTTCCTGAACAATCTGAGGTTTTCTGCTAGCTATAATGAAGTTCAACACTATGAGGTGTCACTGCTGCAACATTCCCAACCACAACAGAGTCAAGGAAGTTACGTGCAGTTTGTGTTTGATAACGCGTACTTTAATGTGCGATCACTTGACGGGCATGGCACATTTCATGCCATGGGTGGTATAAAGTGCAGTGCTTCTTGCTGTAGATAAACTTCACTGAATGTTCCATGGATAAAGGATATGCCATCAGAAGAGTCATCGAATCTTTCGGTCACTTCAAAATAGGTTGGTATAAGAAACCAACTACTCCTGGGTTGAAATCAATTGTGGTAAGGATTATTACAACATCTACTGAATGCCAAGATTTGCCTCAGAATACTGTACCTCTAGATGTTCTTTAGATAACTGGTAGCTGGTTAAATTTTCTCTCTAGGCCTTCTTGGAATGGTTTTATGCAGACTGCTTTCCATCCCAATAGAGAAAATGTCAAAAGCAGTGTGGAACCCATTTCAGTCATTAATCTTGATTTCATTCATTAATCTTGATTTCATTCATTAATCTTGATTCATTGATCTTGAACCTAAGTACAATTTACACTGCTCTCAAGTTTGCAGCGGGACAATGCAGACAGCTAGGCCAAAGTATCTGTTTTGTCACATTTGACCAGCCTTTGTATGCTAAGGTAATAGAAATAGTTGCAGCTTCAGGTTCTGGCAGTGAACTCGATATAGTCGTTGTACGACTTGGTGGTTTCCGCCTTCTCATTTTTTCCTTGGAGCAGTTGGTCACATAATGAGTGGCAGTGGCCTTGAAGAAGTTTGGATGGAAGTGTATGCTAAAGCATCCATACCTCACATGATTTCAGGCCATGCATACGTCCGTGCGATCAGAGCTCACTTCTTGACTGGATTGGTGCTGGGTGTATTACTACTTAAGAAAGTAAACATTGCCGATCTCGAAAAAGAATGCCTGTGCAACCTTTATGGTAGTGCAATGAACAATTCAGTTTCCCCCGAGCAGGCTTCCAAATCACAAATTCTCTTAAAAGTTGTTGAATCTTTGATACAAGTATTCAAAGGGTTAGAGGTTTGCCGGACAGGTAAGCTATGGATGTAGTACTATCAACTCATTTCAGTAATGACATTTGTACATAAGAGCGGAAAGAACTGGAAATCTTGAACTTCACTAGGCTTGTGTTCGGTCAATGATTCCATTCTTCCATGCTTCTGGACACCTTCAGTATGCCAAGTATGGTCATCTGTATGTTCAGCAGATGGAAGAATTGCACACAACTCTATCAGAGGATGACTCTCATAAATTTGTAACATCGGAATGTTTTATAATAAGATGGACCAATAGGTTCTGGAGTGGTAATTGGACTGACATGGTTATAGAACAAGACCTTATGCGTGAGCTGAAAGTTGTTGGTGGCCTCACACATGGTCGCAGAATTACTGATAGTAACCTTGCTGAGTTTGTTTATTACAACCTGTCTGCTCGAAAAGCACAAATGCAACAGGAACACTGTGTTGAGTAAATATTGAGTGAGACAAGTGAACAACATGTGGAGCTTCAAATCTCTCGTTAAGCAAGAGATGATAAAGATTTCCGCAAACTTTTGGACTGGTTTCAGTCTCATTCTCCGTTTGAAAACAATATGGATGGACAGCTTGTATGCCTTTCTACAGGAGTAATCGCTGATTCTAAAATAAATGCAGACTTGGCCAAAGAAATGCATCAATGTTAAATATGGTTGGTCAGAATTTTGCTGATGCAAAACTAAAAAGGAAGAACCAGATTCATCCTCTTTCCTCAATGAGTGGCATAATCAAAGCTCGAGGTGAGAATGTGGTAGAAATTAACCCTCAGCAGCTCTTCCTGTGGATTTCCTGTATTCTTAAACAACCCACAAATTTTGAAGAGTATATGTGCTATGAACTTGCTGCTGAACCTCCATCTTTGTTTGAGAGAGGTTTAATGAGGAAAACCAACTAATCTGTTCTGGCAGATATACTCTAGAAGTATTTTCCTTGTATGGATACAATACCTGGTAGCAGCTCATACATAGTGGATGGTGGACAATTGCTTTATTAAGTATTATGGTCGAGACCTGCAACTTACATCCAGCTCTGTGAGACATATGTAAAATATGTTATCAATCATTATGGGTCAGGGACATCAATAGTGTTGGATGGATATAACGGTCCCACGACCACAAAAAATGAAGAACACACTAGACGAGCTGCTCGCAATAACTCTACCACTATAATGTTTGAACTGTCCATGACTGTGTCTTCAAATCAGTCAGATTTTCTAGGAAACAACAAGAACAAAAGCCGTCTCATCGATGCAGTATCACTTCACCTACGTTCAGCTGGAGTCACAGTACACAATGCTTCTGGTGATGCTGATACTTTAACCGTATCAGTAGCACTTCAGAAGACTTCTGAAGGATTGACAGTGATTGTAGTTGGAACTGATACCGATTTACTTGCTATGCTCGTTGCCAAGGCATGTCCTAACGATAAAATATTATTGTTACAGCCCGGAGGGTAAAAACCTGACAAAATTCTTTCAGTCACAGAAATTAGGGAAAATATAGGTAGCATGAAAAAATGTGTTCTATTTATGCATGCTTACACCGGCTGTGACACACTATCTGCTTTATATAAGAAAGACAAGAGGTAGCCATGGAAAATTTTAGAAAGAGATAATGAATTACAAAAAAACAGTGCAAGTATTTAATGAGCCTGTAGTTCATCCAGATGTATTGATTGGCATCTGCTGGTAAAAAATTCATGTCACTGTATGGTACAGGAAAGTGTATTGCACTGAACAAGCTTCTATATTAGGCCTATTCATTCGTCAGAAAATTAGCAGCACATTTTATTTGGCTGTTCTTCCACCCACCGGAGATGCTGCACAGTTGCATTTACAAAGAACATACCTGCAAGTACAGAAATGGTTGGGCAACCAGTTAGATCCGAAGATCTGGGGTTGGAAAGAAAAGATGGAAATCTCAGACCGGTTCCTACGTACTACCAGCTGCTCCAGAATTGTTGCTTAACCTCATTTCTTGTAACTGTAAGAAAGGCTGTAGTCGGGAGTGTGACTGTTTTCACTCAAACCTACCCTGTTGAGCGATGTACAGCCACTGCAGACGAGTAGACTGCAACAACACTCCTAGTGTACAAGAAGAAGCAGATGATGATGTAGTGAACGTTGTATAGGATAAATTTTACTGAATTTTTTTACTAAATATTTTGTGAACTGTGCAGTGTTATTACACTGCTGTATATTTAGACACTGAACCAGTCACATCCCAATTATATGGATGCTAAGCTGAACTGGAGAAAATGTAAGTATACCATTTTGTGGCCAATGAAATTCCGAAAACCATTTGTTAGCACATTTTGTCAGTTTATTTAATGGTTTCGTAAATACTCATGATCAAAATAAAACTTCTTTCGTATTTTCATCTACAGCACTTAAGTGTAAATTTTTATTACCAAATTGAATAGCACATATGAATAAAAACCCTTACGTTTATTTATTTATTGATAGTGATTTACAAAATTATCCAAGCTGGAAATCTGTATCTTAAATAGAACAAAAGATATAGCCATGTAAAGATATTAAGGCAGAATCCTGTGTCCGCCATCTTTGTCGGCCATTTTGGGAGGAAGCAAGCACGGGATTCTCGGGGATTTTTGGTACGTGGTTTAGAACATTCAGTAGTACCACTGTACAAAAATTCAGCTTTCTGTCTTCCATTTCCAGGTTTTGCTCATTTTTTGTCTAAAATGACTGGGCTATAAACCGAACAGTGATCGACGTAAGAAAACAAAACGTAGGGTGTTACTTCAAGACAATAAGGCCGACAAACCAACAGTAAACGCCAGTTGATAACTTTTACCCTTACGGAAATAAAAGGGGTGGCCTTAATTAAATTGCTGACAACTTTTTTAGCGTCAGGATAATCCAACATTTAAGAGTAAATTATTGGGAAATGTAATCTTAGTAATAAAATAGATCCTCTTGTAACGACTGTCTAGGATGCATAGTTTTCGTACAAAACGCACGTCAAGTTTTGGCGTGGTGAAACAGAGCCTAGCGTGTAGGCAACACTGCGTACACGAGTGTCTGGTTTATTCCGCAGCGCCGTACAGATGACGGTGGACATTCACTGTAATTATCACGTATCTTAGCTTAAATAGCTCACAAGGGCTTGTTCCCGAGTTTTTTTCAGACTGGTGCCAATAACTCAAATATGTTTTAACCAAAAGATTCAATGTGCAATCACACAATGCACAATACGGAGGACGCTTTTAAATAATGTACCATTCGCCAGCAAAAAAAAAAAAAAAAAAAAAAAAATTTCCTTCATTTTTGCTTATTTTCACGACGAAAAACGTGGTACTCTGGGTAACGAAATCTAAAAACCGTTCAGTATAATTCTACAAAAAAAAATTCAGCTACAAATTATAACATATGAGTGTCAAAACTGCGCAGCGAAATTTTGATAAGAGTATTAGATAGAAATAAAAAAATTTCGAAATCACTGCAAAACTCCGTTATAAGGTCTAGAGGCCAATTCTTTCTTCCTAGCTTACTTTGTGTGTTTTTTGTAAAAGAAAAAAAATTATAAGTATGCAAGTGAAACAATATGAGTATTTTATTATGTTCGATAAACTGCTTAAAAAAGCTCCAACGTCACACAAAGCATTTGCATGTCCGTGTCAGCACAAGTGGTAGTCTACAATAATGGAGATGGGTGGGGTAGTCTCTTCTCGAATATGTATACCAGTTACGTTAAAATGTGTCGTTTGTTAACATGTGCCATTAATTCTTCCCGTATTAAACACACACATCATTAAAATAATTTGGTTCAGGGTAGAGTTTTAGTCTTAATTGCCACTTAATAGTTAACGAGTGATCATGTTAGATAGCAAAAATTAAAATGTTTACTTCAATAAACCGTTACGGTGTGTAAAATAACACAGCTCTGCACTGCTTGTGTAACACTGATGTGGCATTTGTTGTCACATGCTTGAGTGGTAACTGACATTTAGGAAACCTGCAGTACAGACCAGACAGATGCAGCTCTAGGGTCGAGGGATAGGGAAGGTAAGGAGGTGTTCGACGTATCACTACTGACAAGAAATCACGTAACTGATATGCAATTATAATGGAGTATTTTGAAACCTAACATTTGACTACAAGTTTACAGCAGGGCTGTTTCCGTACCGATAAATCCAAACCGTCAACACCTTTTGAAGTCAAAGAGCATAAAATTCCAAATAAATTTTTACTTATCTCTTTGCATGTTGCACGATTTTCAACACAATGGTAGAGAAAAACGCGCCTAGGAATGTCACAGTCACGAATACTTAACAAATTTGAATGACTTGGTGGTTGTTAGTTCATTTATTCCTGACATCAGTTTTAAACAAAAATTGCATGGTGTATATGCACAATACCAAAAAGTAAACCATATCCTTCATCACACGCCCACATATGTTTAAGTCACTGGCTACTTCGTAGACTTTTATTCATATTAAAAGTAAGTAAGACTAACACAATAAAATTTTAGACGGTTAGAATTTTCTTTGATGAAGTGTTTGAAAATTCAATTTTTAATTTCTTACACCTGCAATATTGTTATTTTTCCTTCTCAGTATAGTATTAGTGTTGGTATCGGGCAATATCGGACAGTGTCTGAAAACAATATCGGCTCCCCTACACTTTACAGTAGTGCCAGAATTACATAAACTGTTTCAATGCCATACTTCATGCATTGTACCCAAGATATATTAATTTTACTTACACGTTTATCTTTTTTCAACACACATACACAAATTAAGCCAGGAACAAAGTGTTGGTTACGGTTATGTGAGCTATTTAAGCTACGGTACGTGACATTTACAGTGAATGTCCGTCGTCATCTGTACGGCGCGGCGCTGCGAAATAAACCTGACACTTGTGTATGCAGTGTTGCCTACGCGCTAGGCTCTGTGTCACCACGCCAAAACTTGACGTGCGTTTTGCTCGAAAACTATGCGCCCTAGACAGTCGTTACAAGAGGATCTATTTTATTACTAAGGTCACATTTCCCAATAATTCACTCTTAAATGTTGGATTATCCTCACTCTAAAAATGTTGTCAGCAATTTAAATGAGGCCACCCCTTTTATTTTCGTAAGGGCAAAAGTTATCAACTAGCGTTTACTGTTGGTTTGTCAGCCTTATTGTCTTGAAGTAATATCCTGAGTTTTGTCAGTTTACGTCGATAACTGTTCGGTTTATGGTGAAATAAAAGTTTTAAAATTTGATTTTCAAAGGCGAAGTACTGCTTTAATATCACGAATCCGTACAAAGTGTCTTGCATATTTCCTGCTTTATTTTTCACAAGGAATAACCTGCCCTAGTTTGTCGGTGTTTTTTTTGTGAACATTATGAGTGTATGTGTGTATATATATATATATATATATATATATATATATATATATATATATATATGCACATATACGTACATATCCAGAGACTCGGTGTTCAAATTGAAATATTTGCTCTCCGATATTTGTAATATTCTAATGCTTATTCTGCAGTTTCTACGACGTGGGTCGACTTTGGGATTAGGCTACTTCTAAATTTTTATATTATAAGCCAATAACCTGCAGCCCGTCTGTGATACCTAATCCTTTCTAAAGTATTGAATTTGAGTATATTGGCAATCATTAAATTAGTGCACTGTGATAGTTGTGATAATTTATTACATTTCGAAATATTTTTCATTTTTCTTCATTTACACACTTCCATATTTGTGTATCGTTGATATTATGAGATAAATAAATATTATACGAGAAGAATGCCGGAGGGACAGGGTATTATTATATGAGAGAGAGAGAGCCTTTAGGCAATCTGCGTGCCTTCAAGGATGATGTTAACTGAGGAGCTACGATGGAGAAGCGCCAGAATGAGAGGAGTGGAGAAAGTGGCAGATCCCAGAGAAAAGCTGACAACCAGTCCGGGCTACTATATTATAAGATGATAGAAACTATTGATAATCACTGAACAATTTCTTGCTGTAGTGGTCATCACACTTAGTTTTGTTACATGTTTTGTATCGATCAGACAACTTCACGCGTAGTTTCCATCTGATGAGAAAATAAACATGATGGTATGGAACTGGACACGGTATTTCTAGAATACTTATAGTCGCTACAAGTCAGGAAACTGGAAGAGGTGTGGTCTGATCTCTGGTTGGTGGAGGGGGGAGAGTATGTGTGGCAGAGTACGGAATATGACCATTAAATACACAGTTTCCGGTGGTGTTTGTTTGTACTCCTGGCAGTGAACAAGAGAACCCCAGAAATGAACGGTTAGCGAACAACAATGTCCGTCACTTGTTCACGACTGTCAGTTGCTATGGTTTTATTAACGAAGTAATTTGACACAATTCTAACAATACGGATACATGGTGAAAAGTAGGGATGCGGGGTCAGTTATGCCGATGTCAACTTGTAGATGTTTGTGTGATTGTTGTCAACGATATGATAACTCTGTAGCTAAGACAGGTTCTATCTGTTTCAAATTAGTTAGTTCGCGCGCATTCAAAATCAATACTCTGATGATAACAGAAATTAATAGTCATTTTCCGTTTCTTCTCGGCCACTCTTCGCGAATTGTAAGATGAATTATATTTTATTTAAGTAAACTTAGTGTGTGAGGTCATTACGATGAAAATAATCTTGACAACGTCAACATTTAGATGTTATAAAATATTTCTTAGACCATTACTAAACTGTTTATGTTAGTATATGTAAATGTGTCCAAGAATTGACCTGCGTCAAATTATAAATGTCGGATATGTTATAGAGTCTTGGAAATGTTTCCTATTGCAGGAATACCACCGCAGTTTGGATACAGGCGACGAACGTTTCTCAAGGCCGTCTTCAGCTTTCGCCAAACTATTCGAAGTGAAGTCCGACCTGCGCACTGGCGGCATGATCAAAGGAAAGAGCATGCCTAGCTTGAGGTAGGTCATATGTAGCTACATAACACTACAACTACGTGTAAGTAACATATGTACTAAATGTGTGATGCACACTAATTTCATACAACTACACCTGTTACGGAACTCAGATCCTTTCAACCTTGTTAACCCTTTACGTTAACAGACACATATTCAACCTGGAATGATCTTTCCTATTTGTAAATGCAATTCTACAATCACTATCTATCTAGTATTGTAGTTATTGTAATTGCTTTAGTGTTAACAGTTTCAATTGTGTTAAAATGTTACTGTTTTACCCAATAGACCAAATTATATTTTTGGTAATCGCGGATTTACGCAAAGTGGCTGACATCTGGTGAGAGGATATTGTTCAGGCCAACAGGTATAAACAATGTAATGGCCGTAAGAATACATGGTGTTTATGAGTTTTTTATTTGATGATTTTTCTCATTTTTCGCATATATTTTGTCATTTGGTGATATTACAACCATCTATAATATAATTGTTCCGTACTTAAGTATCGAGAGCATTCTGGTAATGCCATGTATATGCACAATTTCCCAAAGAAAAAAAAGTTGCTTAAAATCTGCTACATAATCCATAATTTCATACATTCCCACAACAGGCTCAAACTTCTTCGATTTTCAAAACTATGCGATGTTTATTTCAACATTACACCACATCCCCACTGCGATGCAGCGTAACAACGCTTTGTTTATACCTGTTAACTGTTAGTTATGCAGTGCTGCGCTCTGGAGACAAAAATCCGCGAATTAGTATGAACAACATTATTTATTGAGCGGCTATACCAGTAGAATATTCTTACATTAAAATAAGACAGATTTTAGCAATTAATTTCCTGATACATAATTTAAATAAAATATATTGTGATAACCCGATGAAATAGTTAAGAATTGTTTTTAATATAATGTACGACTTTTCGTACATGTACAACATACTACCGTATATTGTTATATTTTGTAATATCATGTCATATCTGCGTTATCTTAGGTAGCATTATACTACCACCACTTTACACTATGTTATGACATTTCGTAATGTAACGTTTAATGTGATGTGTTTCACTACACTGCAATATAGTTGCTTACAGAACATAGTGAAATTGCGTTTAATAGACTTCTGCACTAGAGAACAAAACACAAGGATAAAACAGGGTTTAAAGTAATGACATTTTCCTTTTAACATACTTGTAGTTTTCTGACACAACTTTTCCTTCAACTACGCGACGTTTTCAATTGTATTTTCCCGTTCATTTGAAATCTCGGCGACACTTAACAATTTTTAAAAATAGCTATATTATTCAACGTCATGTTCGATATCTTGTGAGAGGACAAGTTCTATTAATTCTAATTCCAAGGGCGATTGCCTGCCTTACGAACTAAGTAAGTTGGAGCTGCACAATATTATCACAGTATTCCACAAGGATACGTTAATTTATTTATTTGTTGGTTTCTTACTCCGTTGAGCCCACTGGTGTTGCTGTAGCCACATGGCTATGGAACACGTCAACAATAATTAAACACACACATTAGAACATTATAACAATGTTATACAAACACAGTTGGTCTCAGATTACACTAATATTTACAAGATAATTACAGCACAGGGCTATGCAGCACGTCAAGAATTTGCATTGATAATTTACAAATTATCCATGCACTAAATATTAATACACGAATTAGAACATTATAACAATATTATACAGACACGGTAGATCTCTGATTACACTAATATGTACAAGATGATTACAGGATAATAATTTGGTCTATATTACAGCCAGGTAAAGCATCGTAATCCACTTAGAGCACAAAAAGAATACATGTAATATCCTAAAAGCTAAAGTTCTTATACGAGTCCACAATTAATACTTGTTTAAATTAATAATTGTTTAAATGTGTTCTATATATTCATATATTTCCTCTGTGCTTGTAGAAAACCTGACTGTCAAGGATATTATAAAAGGATTTGATATATTTTTTATAATTTTTTTTTCAGAAGTAATTATTTTTTTGGCTATTTATTGTACATGTTCATACCTACATTGTAATGGCGAGGCAAGTTCCCGGACATTATCTACAAGTCACTTGTGATCGTCTTTGCACGGGTAAACAAGAAGCTACCAGTATAACTAACAAGTAGATTCATGAGCGGCCGCGGTGGCCGAGTAGTCAGACCACTCGCCTTCCACATAGGTATCCGGGTTCGATCTCCGGATTATCGCATGTGGCCATCGTGCCGGACGATATCGCTGGCCGACGGGTTTTCTCGCGGATCTCCCGTCTCCCCCTGCACCTCTCGTTCCGGCACTTCTCCATCGTAGTGCCTCACTTCATATCGTCCTTCAGGGCACGTAGATTGCCTACGAGCTTCCCAGACACTGCGGAGAGGGAGGGACAGGGGGTCACTGGCCCCCTCCCCCACTAGAACAGAGGGGTGGGACATTATAGGCATGTGTATCCACCTTATGTTTTAATATTTAAAAATATTCTAATTCCTGCAGCTGTATATTTAATACTTACACTCGAATACCACTTAAATAGCATCAATTTACAGACTTCAATCCAAATTTTCCAGGGTATGACCCCCCGGACCCCCGCTTTAATAAGTCGTTGTAGGAAAAATCTCGGATATGAATTTCTGTCAACGATACTCCCCCTTCCCCTTCCAAGAATATCTTCCGCGGCTCCCATTCGTAATATCTGCATGGAAGTACGATACCTCGGCTCGCAGGTATAATACGTATTTATAGCAGAGGCACAAACATGATTGTGACAAGACTAGACTCCACTGAACTGTACATTCTCTAGCACAACCTGTGATTTCCTTGCGAATTAATCATTTACACATTTCACTTATCTATACCTTATTGGTGACTGTTAACTCGGAACTGATAATTACTGCATCAAAGTGGTACAACCCACGCCATTGTAAGAGGCGAGCAAGCGAAGATCTTCCAGTCTAGCCTTGTGTCAGATAATTAAGCACAGTTTGTACGTTTATACTAATAAGTAGGGCCACGATTTTGTCGCGAAAAGATTTTTGCCCCACTTTGTTTCAGTGACTCACGTGCACATCGGCAGTTCTGTTTCAAGGTTATTAGCAGCGTGTCTATGTTCAGACACGTTACTCATTTGACTGCACCAATCATAATAAGATTATTGTGAGTCTGTACGTCTATAATTTGCCAAGGCAAGTGTGAGTAAAATCATCCAACCACAGACGATGTAGCAGAGCTGCAGGTGTGCACAAGACGCATCGAAACCAAATGTTGCAAAAATCTTTTCGCCATAAAATCGCGGCTCTACTAATAAGCCTACTTTACTCAATGTTGGTGCCAAGTTACCAAAAAAAGGACAATCTGTCAACTAGTACTCGAAATATGATAACATCATTGCCTAATATGCCATGCTATATTAAAAAATGCCTGATCCACGACAGACCTTATTAAATCGAAACTTGGAAAATTAACTTGTAAAACAGACATTTTTGTTACTATCGGTTCTGTAGTATACGTAACATATCACGAAATATTTATTTATGTCGTGCTACTTTTCAAAAGGATGACCATAAACAAATATATCTTACTACCGTGATCAACGCATAAGTGATAGACCCATAAATATAAAATCGAATTACAATCGTTCACGAATTGTAAGCAATTCATAAATATACCTTCAATTATTCATGTCGTGCAATGTTCCAAAATGTTGGATCTACAACAATATATTCTCCTATATTCAATACTTAAATGGTGAAGTTTCAAACATGTTCCCAAGATATGACAGTGTCCGAAATTTCAAATGGCCGCCATGATGAAAATAATCACTTTGAATGGTAAAAATATATAGAAGGTAGGTGATTTTACCTACTACTACACATGTGCCGAGTTTGGTGAAATCTGGTTCACGACTTGAAACGTTTTTGGGACACACACATGCCAATACCGGTACAGAAACACACAGACACATACACACATAGACGCAAACTCACACATACACATACACTCACACACAGTCACGCACAGACACACACACACAAAAACAGGAAGATGATTTCACTAGCCAAATTTCTTTGGAAAGTATGATAAAACTATTGCGATGTGTCGTCACAAGGAATTTTACGCATCTAGACATTTTGTTAATTTATAGGTGTATAATTATAATGATTATTGTCGCCGTCTAGTATCTTCGTTTGTGACGAAAACGTAGTCAAAAACAAAATGGTGACTAGTGTCTTTATAAGCCACTAACACAGAGCATCACATTGTTACCTTCGCTCAGAGTATCCACGCCAACCGATCTGATGCGGCAGCGTAGTGAACTCGAGTTCAGTGAAGGCGACCTTCAGTTACAGCTTGTGGTAACCCTCTTTTTACATGTTCAAGGTATCTTCCTTGGTAACAATTTTATTGTTCTTCCTATTATTAGTGTATGTCGCAATATTATCTATGAAACTCGAAATTAGTTGGGGACAGATTTATTTATTTATTTTAACCTGTAATATATCTACAAGTCAATGTGCCCGTCACATCTTCCTCCTTAGCTAGTTTTTCAAAGAAGACATCTATGGCTTCTTCTCTGTCGTGGCGACTGTGAAACAACGCTAAATGATCGTGTGTTATTTTTGTCTTGCTCAGACTGTCCATATAGTGGCTTAGTAAAAGAATTGTGAAAACTTCCAGCGACGTTGTTTTGCGTGCTTGCCAAATGTACGCAGGTATAATCCACTTCTGTTGCAACGTTTACTACTGCCAGAGACTTGAAAATATGTCTCAAACTGTGTCCGCCTCGACAAACAGTGTTAGTAGAATGAAAAAGGAGATACAAGGGCAATATAAAGTAATACGAAATTTCAGTTCACGTATCACAAACAATAATTTTCGACAAAACCACTATAATCTGTTCAGAACACAAATTTTCCATTCTCCGCGTATCCCCTTTTCCCTTCTACTACCTGAAGTGTGAATTAGTAGCCCAACACCAATCACAGGCAAGGAATTTTATCTAACCATGTAAGTCCACTTTGACAATATTTGGAACAAACATAGTTTTCCCATACAATTATCGTAAGTAATAATTAGGTACAAAGCACTGTAAATAAAAAATATTTTCCTCATAAAACTACTATTATTAAGACGACTTTCCTAGTACATCAAATGGCTAACACATGTGACGAATATAATTTTAAAGGTAATATTTTTGTAAAAGGGAAGAAACCACGAAAGAAGAACGTTCAATGTATAATTTGCGAATATTATTATAAACCATCTCATAAAGAGAGACATTTGTGAAGTAAAAATCACATAAATGGAAAATTAAAATGTGTTATTTGTGGGTATGATTATAAACAATCTCTTGAATGAAAAGAGTCATTTGAAAAGTAGATTACATAAAGGAGTCACTCCAGTGCTTTAAAAGAATCCAAAAAATATACAACCTGAAATCAATGTCATTTGCAAAATTTGTGGGCACGATTACAAACAATCTTGCATAAAGAGTCATTTCGATGGTGAAGATGCAAAACCTCGTATGTCACAATTGGAAAGAGCTCAGATGGGCGGATAAACTGGAGATGAAATCTTACTGGCGTGTAAGGAATTTTACAGCCCTTTAGTTTGCATCAATACAATAAAATGTGCTTTGGAAAAAAACTAATTTATTGGACATTCTTGTTATTGGCGAGGAACAATGTGTTAAAATGTAAATACTGTCAAAAATTGACATACGAGGTTTTGCATCTGCACCATCGATTTGTAAAGTAGGAGACATAAAGTTCACAGAACATCAACTGAAACTGCCCAAGAAATAGATGTAAAATATGAAATTGACGGTCATGAATACTAACCTTCCCGCACAAAGTCTCATTCAAGGAGTAGACTACATAAACCTACAAAGGTAAAAACTAAGAACTTGGTGTAAAGTGTAAAATGTGTGGGCAAAACTAAAGACCTTTCCCAATAAGAAAACATCTACGTAGCAATTTGCCCTATTTTACTTCTAATTGCAATGTAAGTTGAAAGAAATGGAAGCAGCAAACAAGAGACGGTTGGAAACATACTCTACCAACAACTAAAGATGATGGTCAGAGTCCCGGAAATTTCGCAGATTCGACTGAGGAGAGGTTGGATTTCTAAGTCATGTACATGTTGGCAACTTTTCCGATCGGGTCATTGTTTATTAAACGTGACTTTGAGGACTCCGAACCAATGGCGTACATGCATAAAAACACTCATGAATTTCCACGCTACATCGTTAAATGTTCGAATGCTCACTCAGTGTAGCAGCAGCCAATTTACAAGTATCTGAGTGTACACAGGACTGTGCAGGCCAGCCGGTAGGTCGTCGAACATGCGACATATCCGGGTCTCTAATGATGGTTAGAGACATTGGAAAATCGCGGGAATAGTTGACTATTAGCTAGGCTCCAACGTGATGTATATAACACTGAATGTTTCATATCGACATTGGCTATGGTTTATCTCAAGCATTGTTTCTCTCTTCAACAAACCCAGTTAGAACTGCACAGCTTGGACACACAGCGTGTGTGATTTGTCCCAAAACTGTTCACACGTGTCACGGTTAATATACTACAGTTTATTGGAGACTATCTTAAACTGTTTCGCGATTTTCCAGTGTCTCTAATGATGGTATGTCGCGAAAATGTTTTGGACCAACATATCCATGAAAACACTGTAGTTTCTTGCAACATGTATGACTGGGTGATGTACGTTTGACACAGCATAACTGTCTGCAGACCAATGACTGGCATCAAATATTACAACAGCGCATTCTTATTGGCTCAGTGAAATAGGGCAACAGTTCCACGTACAAGCAGCGAAAGCCAGTAACCTTTTGGTAAGCTGAACGTGTGTTGAAACCCAGCAAACAGTCAAGATTTCCCGCGATAAGCCATCATCTCTATCAATTACATAAATTATGACATAGAAGTAGTTGAAAAATGGAGCTAAAAGTAATCTTAAAGTTTTAGGCTAGTTGCAAAAAATAATCTGGTGATGGCAGTCTTATAGTTACAGGTCTGGACACTAGCCTGTCTACCAATGCTACTGAGTTGACCCCGTTATGACTGAAAGCGCCACTAGTAATGAAGTGTTGTTTAACAATGCAATACAGCGTCGTACTACTAGTGCTCATAGCGGCTACGACAGGAACTTGCTACTCGTAGTTCCATTTACACAATGCTAAAACAACCCCAGAGTTCCAGTGGCGCCAATCAGTCATACGAGGGCACGGTCGTAGAAGAACAGGTCTGGACACTCGCCTATCTACCAATGTATTTTGCTTGACCCCCTTGTTGTTTCGCTGTAGTTCGTCAAGTTACCGAGAATGTTGCGAGTGTTTGGCACTACTATCAGGGCGGTCGGGCTCAAACTCCGCCCACTTATTTCCAGTGTTTACATTATAAAATAAATAAAGATTGCTGAAGACATAATTTAGGATTGTGAGCGGAGGGAGTGTTTCATAAATTACTTTTTGATAAAAAGTAAGCGGAAAGTGGACGTAGTTTGAACCCGACCACCCTGATAGTAACGCCAAACACGCACACATTCTCGGTAACTTGGCGAACTACAGCCAAACAACAAGGGGCTCATGTTTCCAGGCGAGTGTCCAGACCTAGAGGTACGTAAATTTCGCGTATTCATTTTTCAGCAGCCTAGACTTGTTAGTCCTACACACCCACTGGCCACAATCGATTATCTATTGGCTTATAACCGTACATGCAGGTAGCAAGCGATAGCACTTCGCATTATTTCCTTATTTACTACTGGCTTGCAGTAGTCAAACGCGTTTCATAGCAGCCGCCAGCAAGTCACAGACATGACAATGAAGTATACATAATAGACGGCTTGGCCCGGAGCATTCGCACATTGAATCATGGGTAGAATCAGCTGTCAAAGTACAAACAATCGCGACAGACTGCTGCGTTTGAATGGGCGGACGATTTATTTTCTTTAAATAGTCAGAAAATAACTTATATAAATCATGGATTCGACGGTGTTTGATAAGTCTCAGACCAAATAATGTTCATAGAGCCTTGTTTGTCTGTATAAATGTAGACGATCAGTTAGTTGGAGAGTTGAGACGATGGCTCGTGTACTGTGGCTTGCTATGGGAGGGTAGCAAAACCGAATTTTAAAAAAGGACAAACACAAAAATAATATGTGTGCATGTATGTATATTAAAACAATCCCTACAGTACCTATTTCATGTAGGCAAAGCTGCTGTGGAATATTAGGGCCTGCTGAGATCGTGGACAATAGTCAGAATATTTAAAATGTTGGAACTTTCAGTGGTTGTGAGTGGTCAATGTTATTTGTCAGGTTGTAGGGCTAAGTAGTTATTTATTTCATTTCTTTCATCTTGCAGACTATTTGGGTGTATCTTTATTTTTCACATAGTTTATTAAAATTAATAATGCCCTACTTTATACCTTCCGAGTCGAAATTCGGAATTACGAGTGCACTTTTTTTAATGCTTGTCTTCTGAGAAAGTCTAATGGGTTGAAGTTAGCTACTGTAACTTTATTACAGTGTTCACAGACACTATCCTGAAAGGGAATGGTCAAAAAGTGAATGCTTTAGTTATAGGCCCAAT
>PNEQ01055284.1:22005-74664 GCA_003012365.1 Medauroidea extradentata
ATATCCTTCATATATTTCTATTAGCGATACCTAAACTCGCTATTGCAAGTACCGTACATGCATTTTTGTACTATTTATACAATGTTAACCAGTCCAAGTAACACTATTCATATGGCATTTTGACGAACGTTTGTACAGAAACAGCTGATGCTCGGAGCGATGCTCATCTTGTGACGTCACCGGCCAAGCCGTCTATTGACGTTCAACCTCACCTGAAATGTATCTGCGAAATTTACGTACCTCTAGTCCAGACCTATTCTTCTACGACTGTGTATGAGGGTCAATTTTCAACTCCAAGTGTCCATACCTCTTCCTTTATAGCTGTTCTTGTGATGATGTTGATTGTCATGAGGAAGGCACCTTTTAAAACTAAAAATTAAATTATTTTAAAACAGCTGATTTAGAAGAATTTTGTTAGTAAATTATTTCAAAAATTATATCAGAGATGAGAGGATTTTAATCTAAACGATTCCAAAGGGTACGTAACAGGAACTTGAGATACATTGATATGAGTAAATATAATTGTCTAAAGGAGTTTCTTATAGTGAGCTTCTGGAAAAAATCATCGAGCAGTCATAGATATTGTCTCGTTTGTAAATTACAAACTTGTTATAGATTTATTTGATGGAATTTTGAACCTTGTTATTTTTAATTGAGATATTACTTGAAAGTTGGTTTTAGAAATAAATTTTAATGTCTTACTTCAAATCACAGCTATATGTAAACATTGCTCTTTGGTTGATGTCATTTATGACTAGAGGGAATTGTTTTGAAAGTTTTTGAGAGCAGTTAATAAAATACCTGAAAATGTTTGTGATTATTAAATTTTAAAATGTGTAAAATGGCGTGTTAGAAGTGCAAGAAGCTGTCAAACGTCTCTGTTACGACTGATGTAAAATAAGTACTGCCTATTTTAAATTATTTATTGTGTTTCAGTAGCTGAAATAAAAATATATTTACTTTCTCTTCTCATCAGTTACTTTAACCTATGTTTTAAATTTTTTTACCACGAGTCAACTAAGTAAAAATTACGAGAAACTCATTATTCTACCAATATTTTAAGGAGCTAGACCTTGACATATAATTTATACATATGTGATAAATACTGCTAGAACTCTACAGTGGCGCTGTAAGTGGGGACAGAAGAAAACATATTAAATATTGAGTGATCAGTAAACATGTAAGGAGAAAAAACTCATTATTTACTTAGAAGTATTGCCCCTATTAATTATTTTCGTTTTGAATATACAACCGAACGAATAGCAGATCACACTGATATTGTTCAAACTAGTCAGATAACTGAAGTTGAACCGATGACCCAGTCAGCACCCACTGTTAACATGACAGACAATGCAAATGGTGACTTTACTCAAAATTCTTTGCAACAACCGCCATACAGCAGCTGTCTAGCGTGCTAGCTGCGCAGTCTAAAGTACAAGCTGAACAAATACGGTTTAGTTTAACTGAACAGGCTAGAGTACAAACTGAGCATATAAACCGCTCCACTGATAGCTTTACGGAGCAGGTAATAATAATTTTACCCAGCTTAGGCAAAGAGTAGTGGCGCAAGTTAGCAGTATACAAAACGAATTAACCACAGTCTCACAACAGTTAAAAGGGGATATAACCACCACCTGGTAGGGAGCTTGAACTGGTTAGGGAACAATGCTCCATACATATTAGTGAAATTAAGAACTGTATTGGGTTTTAAGAAAATCGAGGTACAAGCTCAAGCCGGGAGCAATTAATGAACATCTATCCGGACAGCTTGATTCATTCGACAGACATGTAGACCAACGCCTTTTGCAGGTCGAGAAAAATACCAATTTAGAAAGGGCTAAAACAGAAGCTAAAATAGATCAAGTAAGTGAAAAAAATCAATTTGGTAGAAGACGAGATAGGTCATACCACTGCAACACTGCGGGACTTATGGGTTAACCAAACACCAAGTGCAGATATTACACATGAACATATAATTAAATCATTACCAAGTAACCTTACTTCATCAACAGAAGTATTTAAAAAACAGTAGAATAATCCCTGTGCATCTGTAAGCTACTGCATCATTCTTCAAAACTCTGGGTAGAACAAGATCCAAGGTTTGAAGGGAGAACAGGCGAAAATACAATCAACTTCTTAATAAAGTTTGAAGACTATGCTAATATGTTTTGCCTAACTGATGTAGATATGTTAAGATGTTTAAATTTGAGGTTAAGTTTAACTGCTTATTAGTATTAGTGAGAGCTCATCCGATCAAATTCAAGCAAATACTCTGATTTCAAAGGCAAATTTATTGAACATTTCTGCAGTAAAATTTCAAGGGAACTTATTAGCCTAATTACATACAGAACGATTTATTCTTGGTCGCGAAAATCATTTAGAAATATATTTGTCACAGATGTATGAGAAGTCGAGGCACTTAGATCCGCCAATTATCACAGAGGAGTTTATATAGATGGTATTACATCAGCTTCCATACTAGTGTTAGTCTCGCTGATCAGGACAACATTTCAGCGACTTCTCTGCACTCCGAAAGGCTTATTAACTTTTGAACATATTGAGAGACTACAATGTCATGAGTCCTATAAAGATCATGAGCGAAGGGTTAGCGCAGATAGTTATCCACTATTATACCCACCAGAAAGAGATCGTTATCATAAAGATGCAAATAAGGATGGCAATAATCCTCATATTCAGATTTATCATACTGAGATATTATCAGTCTATTCCTCAGGTTACTTAAAATTGGAAGCCCTTACTTCGTTTGGCAGGAAGTACAATCCGCGTGGCTACTACAGCAACAATTATTTTCGAAATAGAAGATGTAATAATTGGCAAACATAAATTGAAAACAAAAAGATAGCATTAATGAAAGGAATGAAAGAAGTGAGGACGAGCAGCAAAGGCATGTGCAGGAAGTTTATAAACATCCAGTGTAAGGTCGTACTGAAATTAGTAATGGTAATTCTGACGAAACCATAATCATATTAAATGGTGGTTTACGCGAACTTGGAGAGAGTAGCAAACGAAAATAAAAATGAACGAAAGTACTAATTTTCGGAACAAATGTGCTAAGGAAACAACAAAAGGATTAGACATGAAAATGGTTATTTCGCTAATCAAACTCCTCTGGATCCTTGTATTCAACAATTATTTTCCTGCATATGCACGTGTTCAGAGGCGCCGGATCTAGGGGTGACATGGTACATTGTACCCCCCTGATTTCTGTCAGGAGGTGCTAAGGGGGCAACTGAAATTTTTTGTTTCTTATTTGACATTTAATTCCGTTTATTCATTATATCTTGAAGACAGAAGACTGACCGGTGTGTCTTATCTCGCATAACATATACGCTTGTTTCACCCACCACACCACTTAGTCGCTGCTCAATATACGACAATTTCCATCTCATCGCAGCAGAACTAAAGACATGAGTTTTAGGCCTATACATCCACCCAAACTTCACTATCACAATTATAACCTAAGGAATCCTCGTACTTCATGCTTTTTGTCCTTGTCGAAGCATGGGAGAGGGAAGTGATAAGGGCGGCACTGGTTCGCGAGTCAACAACAGTGTCGCCTCTACATGCGGAGACCTCGACTAGAATATGATGTTTTTGTAATTCGAGTTTTTTATCTGGCACTTTAAATGGCGACAACATAATTTTACTGCTGACGAGTGTGTAGCAAATTCCAATGCTGGTCTCTATCAAGGAAATAAGTTTTTAGCTGAGGCAGTCTACAAACTGTTTTTTGGTTGTTGTGAGAGGCTCACGATCACACAGTGCTGCATTAAAATATTCCAGTAGTGCCAACCTGCGAAGTCACGTAGACTGCCACACAACAGGGATTCTACACGTGCAAACACAGTTTCTCCAGCTCCTCTACCTGAGCTGAGGAAAACAACACACATTAAATATTTTCTTTAGTTGCTTTAATCTATGTTTTAAAATGTTTTACCATGAATAATTCATGTAAAAATCAAGAGACCCTCATCAGTTCTACTAATACCTATATTAAAAGAGTTAGATCATGTCACATCATTTATACATGTGTGATAAAAACAACTGGAATTGCTTCAATGTTAAAAAAAAAAAAAAAAAAAGATGAAGAATGTTTCTTTTGGTCAGTTCTGTCTCCTCTCTTCCAGCGAAAATTCGTGCAGAAAGAGTCAAACATTACATAGAATATGAGCAGGAATTTGATGAGGTGCTTAAAGGTTTGGAATTTCCTATGCTGTTGGATAGTGTCTCCATATTTGAAAACATAAGTGCAATATTAATATATGTCTTTGCATGGGAAGAAAAATAATATATTCACTCTTGCGAGGGAAGCTGAAATGAAGTATAAACATATTTTATGTACTAAAATAAGACAGACACACGTTTTAATCTATACATAAAAGAAAGTCGTGTTAGTTACACTATTTATAACTCAAGAACGGCTGAACTGATTTGGCTGAAAATTGGTGGGGAGGTTGCTTAGAACCAAGAGAAGGACATAGGATACTTTTTATCTCGTTTGACCGTGTTCCTGTGTGACATAACTATAGCATGTGGTATAACAAAAACTCATATGACATGAATAACAAAACGCAAATGACAGCTAAACATAATTTTGTCTATGGATAAGCATGTTTGAAAATGTGATAGTTATAAATTCTGTCAGAAATCAATCAGTAATAATCAGTAATTTGTATTCTCTTTGAATCATCATTGACAGTGCCGCGACCAAGACGATCGAATATTTCCAGACAAAGCATGTTCACGGGTAGGAAGACCATCTGCGTTGCTTGTTCTTGCGCCTGATAATAAAACAAATGAAGAGTGCAACCTATGCACCAAAATACATGAAAAATAAAGAATCATTAAAATACTTAATCCAAAATCTGCTTACTTATTGCCTCTAAGGAGGAACAGAGTTCGCAGGGCCAGCTAGTTTTTTATATATAAAAACTGAAAATTATGACCAGTTTTGTTGGGAAAAATATCTTCACAGACTTATTGGATCACAGATTTGAAATCGCCATGTTCGTATTTTGCATAGTAAAATATGCTTAAGCCGGTTTCACAACCACACTTAACGTACGTACGAACATATGTACGTACGTTAAGTATTAGAAATTGGACCCACAACAACATTTAATTTAGATGTGCATGGAAATTATCTATGTCATAACAAAATGTCGGTAATATATGATCGTAATTTATTTTTATTATTTGAAGTGAATTAAATAATTGATGACCACAACATACATTATTTCTCAATATAAATTAATATTTAATCGAGTCTTATGTTTGCACATGCTGCATTCACAACCACCACTTAGCATACGTACGAAGTAGAAAGTTGATCAACTCTGTTACATACGTACGCACGCTACGCGAGGATGTGAATGCTAGCATACACTCTCGGTGTTTCTACTTTTACACGTACATACGCGCGTACGCTAAGTGGTGGTTGTGAATCCAGCTTAATAGGTTCGTGTTTTTACTATGTTTGTATATGATTCGTCTTGGATAGGTTTACAGTTATCTATCTTTTGTAACAAACATTCAATGTTAGCATGTATGAAGTATTTTCAAAGAATGCACGTAGTTCTTGAATTAGCACCATTGGCTACATATTTGGAAAAAGAAATACATCCATCTCTATATCTAGAACAAGAACTGCGTATGCCTGGCAGGTACATAGGGGAGGTGCAGCTGGAGCGACCCAAGCAGAGAGGAATGGTGCATGGTGGACATGTGCATGCAATACCCAACCCTATCATCACTGTGACGGAACACACACCTACTCCCTCCCCGGACTACCTGAAGAGACAGGTGAGTGTCATTCGTGCTTACTACTTCTCTAAGGCATCTAATGCAGCTGCACCAGGAATCATACTCAACATTACGAGGTCTATGTACCAGCTGTAAATTTCAGTGCTTCGTGTGGTGACTTTAGTAGAAGGTCCGTGTACCCTTGTTTTCATTTAAATCATTCTTTGTTATTATATTGTAATGCTCTGTCATATTCTATTGTAAACGGTAGGCATTTACTTGTACCAAATGTATGCAGGCAAAAGTTAATTTTGCATCTCACGACCCATGAAGTTGTGTGCATTATCACTAATGAATTAACTGGCGAAGCAAAAGCCATAAACACTCAGATCTCTTCGACAAAATTTTAAAAATAGTGGTCGACTTTTGATCATGTATGAGAAACACCATACGACGTTCTCGTTCGTTGTTTCGTTGCTAATGCTTTTCTGCTTGTCGGTAATGTTTTTTCTGGCTATTGTTTTCTACCCTATTGATAGAGGCACGAGTATTTCGTGTATTCATCTGGCAACAGCCTAGACTTCTCAATTCTATATAATATGCACTGGTCGAAGTTAAGTATCCATTGGCTTGTAACCGTACGAGTGGGTAGTATGTGTAATCCCCACTACTTGTTTCCTTATTTATTACTGGATTGCTGTTATCAAAGGTGTGTTGAAACATCTGTCGTCTAATTACAGAAGTGTCGGTGGAAGTATATGTTTGGCGTTCAACCTGACCTACAATCAATACGCGAAATAATCTTGCCTCTACCTATTGATTATTGTTGTGATTTTAGGCGAATAAAAACAAGGTCTGATCAGTTCAAGAAGCCGATGGTGCACTGAGTTGTTGACTCCCGCGGGCGTGGCTAATAATTGTACCGACCCATCGATCTAGCGCGGCCGATACACTAAGTTGAAATTGCGTTAGTAGCACCCCGCTATCTGCCGTCGACGCTGATTAAGTGGTCGTGTCGGCGGTCTGCCGCCCCGACCTAGTGACCCTACTTGAAATCCCGCTTATCCACCGCATTTAACGTCGCGCCGCTGAACAACTTCACTCGCCCCGTCGTTGTTACTCAGTTGATCGGGTCGTCTTGTCAGCGGTCTGCCGTCCTGACCTTCGACGCCCGAAACCCCGATGACTCCCCCCGAAGCGAGACACTGTCCGAAAACCCGCCACTGGTCCCAGTATTGGTAATCCGGCTAATGGGAAGAGAGCATTCAGAAACAGCCCCGCCTACCGAAGCCATCCCTGTAGTACACCGCCGTCGCATTTATTTACTTCAATTTGCATATTTAGTTTCAAAACCTGGACAATTATCATTTGTTTACTTAACTTCTATTACTCATTCAAATTAACATATTACTCTAGCCAAAAGTCTAATTCATATTATATTTCATAGCCTCTAAGCCTTGTTCCTATAGGCTGCTGCACCCCCCTCCCCCAACTGGCTAGAGTATTCCAGAGGAGGGGTGCGAGAAGAGTAATGAGCAGGACGGCGCCACTGCTCCTAGGCACCACCTGCTATCCTGGTCCGAGGGACTGGTCCAGATTGTCACATATTTTTCGGATTTAATCTCAACTCAATAAAAATCCTCGCAGCATATTTTGCATTACAGATTCGGTATCGTGACGCGATACCGAATCGAATGAATGGTCACATGACCAGACAATTCCAATTTCGCAGATTACCCTAAATAAGTATATATTTTACTTAATACCTTCCTATACCAATACCTGCTCGTTACAACCAAATATATATTTAGAAAAAGCATCGACCATAACAAGCAATGAATTATGGGAAAGTAGTCCATAATAATCAATCTAAATCTTTTCCGATATGAATTAAAGCACAACAGTAGCCAACTGACCTAAATACTTGACGTTACATATGTTACATTGTTGGCAAACAATACAGCAACGAACGTTCGTACGGATATCATCCTCCATACACGACCAAAAGAAATAAGTCATAATACTTCATATAGCATTTTTCTAAATAAAGTGAGCCCCAAAACGTATAATTCCACTGCTACGAGTACAGGATATTACGAGATATTCGTAATTACTAGTGTTTTGTAGTGCACCGTGAGTTTGTGTATGCAGATTATTAAAAAAATGTTTGGCAACTACGAGTGGTATCATCGTGGGCACTTTCGTAGATACGAGATATTCACAAGCACAGATATTCAACATAAGTTATCACCACGGTCGTAGAAGTACAGGTCTGGACACTCGCCTATGTACCAATGTATTTTGCTTGACCCCCTTGTTTGGCTGTAGTTCGTCAAGTTACCGAGAATGTTGTACTTTTTTTGGCGCTGTATTCCGGGCGGTCGGACTAAAACTCCGCCCACTTTTTTCCATTATGATAACTTAATAAATATCGAACAGGTTTGGCAATTACCTGTTTTCATAATTGCGGAGAACAATGACATTATTAATACCTCTATTTTCCCTGCTTGGATGGGGTGTTTCCAGTAGTGGCTGGTGAAGTTAGATAATGGGTGCTCACACATTGTCTCGAAAAATAATTTAAGAAAGAACATTTTTAATTAAAAATGGTTAAAAAATTGTTCCTACAAAATAAATTTCATGTTGTTTTACTAAATTTTTCATGATACAAAACGTGGGTTAAAATTTCAATACAAGCACTGAAAGTTACTTTATTTCCCATTATTTAATTTCCAGGTAAATTTCAATAAGTCTCTTTAATAAGCATTAAGTATGTATATTTGTCTACCTAGTTTAAATTTAATTGTAAAGTTATCATTTTCAGCAGTTAAATGATAACTAATATTTTCTTTATTCGTAACATTCGATGTTAAAAATATAATTTTCTAGTAAGGTTATTGAGTAATATTTCATATCTTGTATTCAATATGTAAAAACACTGTTTGTGCGAAAATACATTCATTACTTACCTGCATTCTGTATTACTGACATTCGTTTTACATTAAAAACCGCAGCATCTCCTCGCTAGTTTGCTCAAGGCAGGTGTCACATTTTTGCTCATAATGTACGTTTGGCCTGGTATTGGATAAAGCATAACTGCTGGCATTTAGCGAGGTGTTTTATAGTTGCGGGGACAGTTCATCAGATGAAAATCAAAGAAGTGTCGCTAGCGGCAGCACTTGCTTGTGTGGTGTGGAAGCATGGATATTTACTGGATGTCCGGTAGGGATATCCAGTGGATGTACTTAAGGGAAATCCAGGGGAAATGTTTTGGGATATCCTATGGATATACTCTAGGGATTCACCAAAAACTTTTGAAAATTTTGGAACTGTTTGGGTATTTAAAACTTTCATTGCAGTAATCCATACATCTATACTTTGTATTTGTCATGAAGTATATACAAAACTATTATTTCCCTTTTGAATATCCTAGGGATATCCATCGGATGTCCAGGACATATTTAAGACATATTGGACAAATATGCCATATCCTTAGGATATCCTGTGCTGTGTGTGGCACAAACCCCAACCCTTCAAGCTCAGTCGCCCAGGGGATTAGTTTCCAGCATGTAATATTGTTCACAGTTGCCCACCCGTGTGTTGCACTTTCTCAGCTTCGTGAGTGGGATCTGCTTAATGTGTACACGAGTACATTGACTGTACGAGTCGAATGACCGCTAATAAATCGCAGTAATTAAAACTGGGACCATGGCCACTTATTGGCTCTTAGGGAGCTAGACCTACCAACCAGCACATTCAACAGGCTCAACCCAACATCGATGTGGAGGATCCAGATGGGGCCATCACCACATGGGCGGTCGACCTACGGCAGGCACCACCAAGCAGCCGGCAGTTTGGGTGTTTGGTTTACATGCCAAAACCCATGTTGTGCTCTGGTAACTGTGTTATGGCACCCCTCTGTATTTGTCCTCGTCCAGATCAAGTAATATGGCACCCAATGTGGGGCATAATCGCCGAACCAGTATCAACAAAAGTTTTTAAACTGTCGAGTGTACAAATTCATAACAAAATGTTCATGGAACAGTGTTTGAATCAGTGACAGAACATGCAAAGTGAACAGGAAAACTATCACGACAGACGAGTATGTACCTACAGTGCAAAACATTTCAGTTTATTTTTGCTCAAACACGAGGGAATGGTCAACCCTGATGGACACTGGCTTAAAGAGTCACAAATGCACCTGATGGTGTGGGAAATAACACAAACAACAGAAACTACAGGGTAACATCTAACAAACTTCCAAGTGCCCGCAGTGCAGCCAATCACAGTGCGCAACACCAACAGCCCGGCATACACAACAAACATGCATGCACAGGCCACAAACACGAACCATGGAAAACACCATACAAGTTTCAATCCCTGCCAAATTTTTCTGGAGGAACCACAGAGGACCCGATTTCCTTTATTAATGACAGCGCAAGTAGACTGCACAGGTATGGTGTGTGCATGGAAGAATGGTCGAGCTGTGTAGGCAATCAGCTGACAGACAAGGCAGGACAGTGTACAAGTCATCGGCCCATTACGGAATGAGATGATATCAATTTCCACTCAGGTTTATCAACACCTTCTCATCACTTCTAGCATGCAGTCGTATGGTACTTCAGACGCAACAGAGTGGCGATCCACTTACGGTGTCTGCTATCAGAAAAATTAGTCTGATCAAACAATATCACTGCAACATGTGAAGGACAGAGGTGCTAAAGGTTGTAGCTGCCACAGTGTTGCCAGAAAACCCAATAAGTATAGCACCACTCATTTACAGCTGCTATGAGGACTTCAGGCATTTTGTGATGCCGATGGATAGCCATACAAGTGAAGACTCGACATGGACTCGCTCTAGCTACGTGAAACCACGATACCACAACAGTTATGCGGCCAGAGGTGACAGTGACAAAGACGACAGGCCATGACCGATTCGGCATACCCGAATAGAACATTCTGCCAGCAGAGAAATCCAACCCATCCAAGGACAACAACAAAAAATACGAGAGGAAGAATCTGTACAAAATGCAGAAGCCACCATATCTCTGCATGTGCTGCCTTGGGCACCCATACCACTGACACTGCGACTGTCTCAACACTCCGGAGCAGTGCTCGGAGGGAGGCAGCAAACCACTGCCGCTAGGAATCGGCCAGCAGGGGTAGGCCGACCGGACGTCGCCATCCATCCATCCTGCGTAGCTTCCCATGCAGATGTAACATCGCAGCAGGTACTGTTCCACCAGCTCAACATCCACAACCAGAAAAACTGTACGTTAATCCGCATTCCAGCTTGTATTAAAGGTGAAAAGTGTAATGCACTTGTGGACAATGCCGCTACACACAACGTCATTCGACCTCATTTTATGGATGTATGTAATTTGCAACAATGTAAACAAACTGTACAACTCGCCACCACCATCCCCAGTGGCGAAGTCATAGGACAGGCAAACATAACAGTAAACATCAGAGACATAGAAACTCAAACAGTGGAGTTCGTAGTAAGTGAGTTAGGGGGGATGCTATGCTAGGTTTAACTTGGTTGACTGAACAAAACACCATCTTGGAAACAACCACAAGACAGTGTATATATAAACTTGACCCACAACCACAACACACCACAAATATAAATCTTGACAACCTTTATCACAGCAAGCCACCCGAATACCGCGATGTATTGCAGACGGCACTGACTGAGCAGTGGGATGCATTTGCTATTGTGGACCCTTAAGGCGAGCCAACATCACAGAACACGCAATCGAAACAGAACATGAACTGCCTTTATTTACACCACCACATGCTTACTTACAACCCTTAGCCAAAATTATCAAAGAACAGATAGCAAAGATGTTAGCAAACAGTCTAAACGAATCTTCAGGCAGCCGATACAACTCAGTCATAACTTTAGTCCCTAAGAAAGATGGCACGTGGAGTTTCTGCATAGATCTGAGACCGCTCAACCCTATCACTAAATCAGCAGCACCACCTTGTTTCAGTGTAAAGAATGCTCTCAATATATTAGGTAATGCAAAAATGATGACCTTTTTGGACTTACGTAGCAGATACTGTTAACCAGAACACCATCATACAAAACCAGATTCACTGCCCGAGATGGGTCACGATAACAGTTCTGTGTAATTCCATTTGGCTTAAAATGTGCTCCATAAACAATCCAGGCAATGTTAGTCTGCATGCTGGACAGACTCATAGGATAGTAGCGCAGTAGCCTATCTCGATGATATGTTGTTTAGTCGCAGATGTGGGAGGACCACTTTCATCACTTATCCTTAGTGTTGTAGAGATTAGCGATCAACGGTTTAGTGTGTGGAAATCACAAATTCCGCATCGGCAAACCACAGATAGGTTTCTTAGGTCATGTGGTAGACAATGATGACAACAAACTGAACCAAGAACAGCTTAGGATCATCGAGGAGTACGAAGCACCACATACCCGCAATCAGGCCTAAACATTTTTTGGGTTGATTAATCGGCTACAAGAGTATATCAGAGATTTCGCAGTAATTTCGGCACCTATTACTGCATACTGTCACCCAATATCAAGTTAAGTTGGATGCTGGCAGCAGCAGAAAGCTTTCAGAACAGTAAGGACCATTTCAGAGAATGCAAGGTGTTAGCATGGAACAACCCCAGCAAACCCGTTTCAGTACAAATGGACACTAGCAAACAATGTCCAGGCGCAGTGCTATTCCAACTCGGGGAAAACAGAGTGTGTCATATTCTGGACTACGGCAATGCAAAATTTGGCTCGGTCGAAAGACAGTATGACATAAATGAAAGGGAATGTTTCGCAGTTGTGTGGGAATCTAAACGGTATAGACCCTACCAGGAACACAAGTGCTTTACGCTTCGCACAGATAACCAGTGCCTTGTTTGGCTGCACAGTACAAACGAGGCATGAAGTAAACTTACTGGTTGGTCCCTACTGTTACAGTCCTTCGCTTTTCATGTCGAACCTATACCTAGGTCGGAAAACGAGCTGGCAGATAAGCTTTCAAGGTCACCCGATAAGAATACTGTTGAGCATAATTAGGAGGTGTGGGATGAGGTTTAACCCCAATATTACATGACAAAATCAATACGGCGACAGTCACGTGCGCAAACATCACGGCAGACAGCAAGTCAAACATTGACCAGCTCTGACATGCATCATAACTTCACAGCAGACTGCACCGGACATGCAAGCAAAACAAAAATAATGCGCTCAACAGGTATTCAACATGTGGCATGTTGTAGACAGCAGACTATAAACCCACCCTTGTATGTGGAATGAGAATGGAAATTTTACGTACCAGCTGCCAAGCGAGTGGAAGTTTTGAAATTCATGCTTGACACCCAACATGCCAGACAACCAGGTGCAAACAAACCCCACAAAGTATTTTGCAGTATTTTCATTGGCCTAGCATAACATGTGATATGAGGGAGTCGATAAGGAAATGTTTTCCCTACAATTACTTCAAAGCAAGACGTACGGACAATAACCAGCAACCGCAAGCCAAAATGCTGACGGAACCAACTGATACAATAGCTTTGGATCTCAGGGGCCCTTACTCAGGAACCTCATGTGGCAGACAATTTATCATAGTAATAACCGATTTGTTTTTCGAGATGGACAGAAGCATACACAGTCAATAACTCACATGATGGAAACATTGCCACAGTGCTGGAGAATGAATTTTTCCCCAGACAGGGCTATCCCAGAATAATTCTGTCAGATAATGGAACACAATTTAGCAATCGGAAATAACAGGACCTCTGTACTAAATGGGGCATAACAGCGCACAAAACGCTTCTTACTACCCTAGGGCCAAATCCATGGAGCAGCAGAATCAAGAGCTGAGAGTTCAGCTCCTCCTTCATGTGGGAAAGGACCACTGCAAGTGGGCAAAACAGCTGCTGCAGGCATTGTTTACATTATGGCGCAAGGTAAATGATGCAGCAGGTTACTCGCCAACTGCACTACTGCCGGGATGCAACCTACCTCTATCGGAAAAATTGAACAGCATACAGGCAAACAGGCCCACAACTCCAGAAAATGGAGTACTATGCCATGAACAATGCCAAAATGAAACCCAAAAGGCACATAACCATCAAAACATATTACAGCGTGTGGAATAATTACACGTCTTAAATGTAGGGGTGGCTTGGGGGTACTAAAACAAGTATTTTGAAGATAGGGACCATGGGTCTCCGACTTACCGTTAAGTTGTTACACACATTCGAAGTTACGCATCAAGGATTGCCTTCTTCAACGCGCACTTTGTTTACATCTGAGCAAGCGCTGTGAGCCGTCAACACCGGTGCTTTCTTGAAGCGCTGCACCCGTGCTGCTGCTGGCCACTGACCACGCTCCTCTCACTCTTCCCCCTTCCCTAAGAAGTCTAAGTGGGTAGATCAGCTGGTGTGGGTTCGGATTAGGTTGGGTCACAGTTTTTGCCTAACCCTTTCGCAGTCTGTTTGCATTGTTAGCAGTGCCAGACATAACAGTTAACTTACAGTTAGCCAATGATTTGAAGGGGACGGTTATGTGATTAAATGGATGGTGTGTGAGTTAGTGGACAGTTTAATGTGGTTCATTTGGTTTAGCCTTCGTGCAACATTGATTCATTGTTTTGAGTGCTTGTTTTTCGTGTGTTTGTGCATTCAACGAAAACCGACCCGAGTGCTACCATGGATAGGAACGGATACACTTTTGCTGAGCTGGTGAACAAGCAGCAAGCTTATGGTGCAGCTCGTGGCAATGCAGCAGAGGTGCATATGATGTATCAACAACAATTCCCAAACAGAAGACTTCCGAGCAGACAAATGTTCACGAATAATGACCAGCGTTTGCGAGACACCGGATCATTTGTCGGGACAAAACCCGAGTCGGAGCACCCAGACGAGCTTTTACTCCCGAATTGGACGAACAAGTACTTCATGAATTTGAAGAAATGCCGACGACCAGTACAAGGAAAGTTGCTCATTAAGTGGAAGTTGATCGACGACTAGTTTGGAATGTTTTACACGAAAACAGTCGGCATCCATACCGTCTTCAAAAAGTGCAGGCATTGCATGCAAATGACGACCCTCTTCGGAGTCACTTTTCTAACTGGTTTTTAGGACAGATGACCCAAAATCCAAGATTTCCATCTCTGGTCTTGTTTACGGATGAGGCGTCATTCACTCGAGAGGGAGTTTTAATCACAATAATAATAATTCGTGGAACTACGAAAATCCTCATGGTACTCGCACCCATGGACACCAGGAACGTTGTACAGTCAACTTGTGGGCTGGAATAGTGCACGGTCAGTTAATTGGGCGAACTACTTAATTTTTCTGCAAGAAGTGCTACCAGAACTTTTGGAAGAAGTGCCGTTAAATGTGCGTCGTGAAATGTGGATTCAGCACTATGGTTGTCCTGCCCATTTTTCATTGGCAGTGCGTGTTCATCTTACAGAAGAATTTGGTGACAGGTGGATCGGCAGGGGTGGACCGGTGAGGTGGCCCCCACATTCCCCTGACTTTACGCCCCTTGATTTTTTCTTGTGGGGATTTATCAAAAACATTGTTTACGCGACCCCTGTTGAAAACGAGGAAGATTTAGTAGCGCGAATCGCGGAAGCATTACACCAAATTGGAGACATGGTCAGTGTGTTCGAACATGTTTGCCAATCAATGTTACGTCGATGTGGACATTGCCGGGATGTTGGTGGAAGAAACTTTATAAACATTTATTGTAAACTTTTGCCTTTTTGTATTACAAACACCATCCCAGGTAAAACGTTTTCTTTTTTGCTTTTGTGCTTCTTTGATTTTTCTGCGTACTTTATGTTAATCCACACGTCAAAAATTGGCAAGAAAGCACAGGTGTTGACAGCTCACAGCGCTAGCTCAGATGTAAACGAAGGCGTGCCTTGAAGTAGGCAATCCATGACACGTAACTTCGGACGTGTGTAACAACTTAATGGTAAGTCGGTGACCCATGGTTCCTATCATCAAAATACTTGTTTTAGTACTCCCAAGCCACCCCTACATTTAAGATGTGTAATTTTTCCGCTCCTGGTATGTCACAAAGTTGGTACCCATAACAAAGCAGCCTCCAACCCAGGTACAGGTAGGGCAGAAAGTATTAGGCCCAAAATGGAGTGGGCAGCATAGTGAAGGTACTGAGCGCCTTTACACATGTGATAAATATGGGGCCATGCAGCATGCAAGGTTATACAAGGACAGTTTGTGATACACACAGAGCTTCGATGTAAGGGACCCGCCCTTGAGCACAGAACAGCAAGCAGACACAGAAGCACAACCATCACGCCTGACCACACCGAAAACGGATGGAGAAAACCCACAAGAACCAGAGTTAGCAGACCAACATAGTCACGAATTGCTGAACGAGGCCAAAATATCAGCAGGGAGGACTGACGGGCAGCAAGTCGCGTCTGCAGAAGCAGTCCATCGACGCGAACGACTAAATCATTGCACCAGGTACGGTAGGAGAAAACATAGGAACCACTGATACTGTGACGGACTGGGAACCGAACACGAGTTCATTGGACGAAGCCAGCAGTGAGGAGATTGTAACAGGGCCGACACCACCGAGAATCGAATGAGGGAGACCCATCACTCCACGACGGCAACCACACGAACTCTCACCTAATCAGCAAGCAGATGACAGCGACAATGACAGCAGGGATGGAAGCATGACACAACTGTGCCACTCCAAATGCCGGTGTCGCTCAGTCATGCAGCAGCGGTGTACACATTTTTCAAGGTCACACAGCATACGGCAGACGGAGGTGCCTTATTCAGCGTGAGATGCTCAAATTAACGGCTGGCACAGAAGAAAATCTAACCTGCTACTTTCTGTAAGCCCACTGTCATCCACCATCTTGCCACACTTAACGGAGTACAGTGCATGGACGGTCTCCCCAGTGGAGGGCATTTGGTATGCACTCAGCTGTACATGCAGCCTGGCAACCATTCGGTGCACCACATTAGTCATCCCAGAAGCAACAGCCACACCATTAGCTACTTGACAGAAAATCGGAATGCACCCAGGATGCTACCAAATAGCTACCAGGTCCAAATTAGCAGCACCTTTAATGTGACCACATGGTCACTCAGTCATCATAAAGGAACTGCAACAACAAAAATCAACCTCATGTGTAAAGCCAGAACAAGAGACATCGGTCATTTTGTAAGGCTGGCATGATTCCTTAACCAGACCCTGGACGACTCCTTCCCCTTTTCTTCTGTGTTTCTCTACCAAGACCTTGAGCAGTTCAAGGGCATGTAAAATAAAAAATATATAAATAAATAATATCACGACATCAATACGCAAGACATGCTAAAGTGCAAAAACGAATGTCACTCTTCACATATAGCGTGGGATTGATATGATAATAAAGCCAAATAATAATATTCACAGAATTTTCCCCTAATTTTTGTACCTGCACCACATATAACATCAACAGATACAATTCAAGTAATCAATGGCTAAATGACTCCGAAGTGAAGGGTGACAACCTAACAACCCAAATGCTGGCACACACTAAGCGTTTTTATTTAAATTTGTGTGCAGTGCAAACATTAATAGATCCAAGTGAATAATGAGTACCTAATTAATACCAGTTCAGACTGAGAGTGACAGTTTAAAAATCTAACCAGCATGGAAGGCTCTTGAGGACCAGCGTTTAACATTCGATACCCTACCACTTCTAGCCTGCACTACACAAATTATTACCACATATTAACATTAGTATTTTCACATTATGTACATAATTTTGTCATATTAAAAACATCTACATTTACTTGCTGTTGTCAAAATTAGAATGCATTTGTTGGAAAATGAAAATATTTAATACAAATTGACGTGTCCGTCGTCGGGAATAGGATGATTGAGGGGTGTTCGGGGTTGAGCCGCTGCCCTGGCGGAAGCAGGGCCCAATTGGCGGGGGTGTGACAAGCCGCTGCCCTAGCAGGAGCAAAACCCAATCGGGGAGGACGTAACAAGCCGTTGGCCCAGTAGGAAGCAAGACTCACATGAGGGGTATCCGAGCCGCTGCCCTGAAGAGATCAAGATGAAACTAAGGAATCTTCACTGAGAGAGGTTTATTTCGCGCCGAGGATGGCAGGGTGGGGATGTCTGCATAGCAAAGTGATACAGGCACTAGAAGTGGTAATACACAGGGTAAATAGTAAAGGTAACAAATAACTAGACATTTAAAATATAGAATTATCTGGCAACAAAACAAGAATGAGTTTTAACACATTTAGACATACTGCCATCTATTGGTAGACTCGCTGTGGACGATTTGTAGCCGCCATGTTGGTACAGTTTGCTCTATGCTACACTGTCTTGAACTTTTGTAGGCGAGGTCATTTGTAAGCACATGTCTGCATGACAAAATTCATCTTGATACACAACACAATTCGCCCCAAGATGAAACATATTTTTAAAAATATGTTCATCAACAATTTAAATACACGGCCTCCTTGTCTCATTGCATGAATTCAGAAAAAAATGTACGCTGTAGATGGCTGTGTTGCCAAGTCGTCTGACCTTAGCTTCGAAGTCAATAGAATCTGTTAACAACAATGCTTACTGAATACCAAATATACGATGGTGTTGTTAACAGTTTAGGTCTCGGAAGGCTACTGAATCTCATTCTGTTTGTTTACATTCCGATGGTGAGCGCCACTCAATTTGCTATTACTCATCCTAGTAAAATGCTAAAATCAACTATTAATATATATTGACCAAGCATACTACAGTCATACGAACAAAAACATTTTCCACATGCCACACATTTATCAGTCCGTATTGCCCGGTAACTACCACAAAACTGGAACATCACTGCCATTAGATTAGAGTAGTATGTAGTTTTTTAATTGCTCTGCTCGGAAATATGCTACTCACACCCCACATAGCACAAAATGTTTCAGTTATGTTTCAAAAATATAACTGAAACATTGTAATATTTTTGCAATATTTCAGAAATGTAATTGAAACATTAGTGCTGTTTGGGACCAGTGCAAAGTATTTACTTCAAATCCTTTGTTTTGTTCTTCCTGCCAGACTCTGCACTCAGCGTGGAGTTGGGTTACAGCTGATAATCTATGAGTGGTTAGCGGTAGATATGCAGTTACTTTTGTCAACAACACGGGATGGATACATAACGCTTAAATATATCTCTCCCACTTCCCAACTACTGATTGACACGTCTTGAATAAAATTTAGTTTTCTATACGAGTTTTAAAAATGTTATAAGCTAAATCATTTAAACGTGCACGAATTAAACACGAACCCCCTTACACCGAGCGTCCCTGGGCATTTGCCTCGTTTGCCCATTATGTTAAGCCGGTTTGGTTAGGCCTTTGTTCTTGGTTGTGAATGTTTTGTGTCAAGTTCAGTTCAGGATGCATCAAAATCACTGTTCAACCATGGTTATGAATGTAACCAAATATGGTGAGAGGGCTACATGTCCAGAGCATGAAAAATACCAGCTATTCTTCAATACTGAAACTTTAAATGTATAAACAACCTTATGAACCTCTTAATTTTTCTCCTGTTCTTCAAAGCACTACAACCCATTTCCTATTTCCATCATCATCATGAATGGTCTATAGTTTCTTTCATCCTCACCCTCTTATTATTGCCTTCTGTACTCCTTCACACATTACAAAGCCCTTCACTGAAACTACTCCAGTTCCTGCACCTTCCTTTTAAGAATGCCACCTCCCTTTACTTATAAGAAAACCATTCTTCTGCTACCTTGCTATGTATTCCAGCACTGACCGTACCATTGTGGTGTATGCCTTCTTGTTCATCCCGCCCTCCTGCACTTGCATCTCCACTTACCCTTTACTTTCTTGCAGCCCTTCTCTATTTCCAGCAACTCCCCTTGATTTAAAAAATAATTATTCCATTGCAATGTATTTCAGCACTATGTGTACCATCGAGATGTATGCCTTCTTCACGCCATCCTCCTGCCCGTACCTATCTTGCAGCACTTCTCTAAACTTTCTCCAGTTACAGCAACTCCCCTTCCATATAAGAATCTCATTCGGCTGGTATGTATTACAGCACTGAGTGTACTACTGAAGTGTATGCTTTATCCTTCACCCCACCACTGATCCCTTTCAGGATTCTTCACAACACTCCCAGAATCCTTCTTCACTTATAAATTACCTCTCTACATATTGTCCCTTCCACCCAAGGTTTTTCTGTAACCCATCCCTAAGTAGGCCTACTTGTATTCTGTTCCATTTTGTATCTCCTGCTCCTGTACCTACTAATGCCACAGAAAGCCTTCTACAGTGTTGAGATTATAAACACAGTAATTACATTAGATATCCTATATATATATATATATATATATATATATATATATATATATATATATATATATATATATATATATATATACACACACACATGCATATTTTGCTAGGTTTTTCCAAATGTACTTACAGCTGTGTTATGCTAGGTAATGTGTAACGTGTAACATAGGCATACATGATTTAGTAGATAAAAATATATCTACACAAACTGAGGTAGACAAACATACATACTTCTGACACTATGAAAATAACAGCACTTGTTCTTGGAATATTTTATCTCAATATATCAAACAATGTTATTGCTCAGAACGTTTAGCCAGCTCTAAGATTATCATTTACCCATACATAAAAAGGAAACTGTTACATCCCTGTTAAAATGACACAAATATATGGTTAAGTAAACCTGTTCATTTAGTTGCCTATTTTTAAAACTTTTCTGCCGGCCACATTTTCAGACGCTCTAGTCATAAATTTATGTGCACATGATGTTATTGAGCAATCAATAATTTTTTAGTATTTTGTGATTTGTTGCACAATGTAAGACATTTTCAGCTCTAAAATGAACCTGAAATGTCCATTTAAGCATTTGTACTGCCAAGTTTGCCTTGTGTAGTGAGCAAAATAACAAAATATTACAAATTATTGCCCATAAGTTGTGGTCAGATTTATCCAAAATTATATGAAATGGAGTATATTTTCAGATTAGCACGTGGAAAAAATATTTAAAGTGAAATTTTGATATTCCCGCCCGACTCAAGTAATTTCGGTAACAAACAATTATTTTCGTGCTTGTTTGTAAATGCAAGTGTCCCACTGCAATTACTTGTAACCAGCCTATTACCGATTCAACCTCGAAAATACCACTAAATGCCATACAAGACACTTTCGAAAACTTTACTTGATCTACTCGATAGAATAGAAATTTCAAGTAGACAATAATAATTGTAATGTTGTATACGTATATAATACTAGTACAAAATATATTCTGCACAGTTATAACCTGGTATTATAAAACAGGTCAATCGGTGACTGTATTATACAGCTTCTGCAGATTTTATTGCACATACTACTATTTGAATATAAGTGCGGTCGAAAAAATATCGCTAAACATCCAACAGCTGAGTCAGCCAAACAACAAGGGGGTCAAGTTTCCAGGCGAGTTTCCAGACCTGTTCTTCTAAGGCCGTGCTCTCTGTGTTTGCTTACATCTTACGTCCGCGATGTTTGAAAATTATGAAATTTGAATTCCTACAATACTATTAGGCAATTTGAACTAATAATGGGACTAAAAAATGCCGGAAGGAAAAAAATGTCGATCTTGCATCGTTTTCGCTAGGCGAGCGGACTCGTTGTTGACGAGTTCGACTCTAGGGCCTGATATTTATAAGTTTCACCGAGTTGCGAGCTTTTGCCCAGGTCACCAGGAGGCGAGAATCCGGTGCAAACTTCAAGATTGAGAAGAGGGCCTGGGACCGGACAACCGCGTGAGTTTAATTAACTAGCCTTCCGCGGGTGACGCGGTTTATGCATTTTGAACTGTATTGCGTTGCTCAAGGGCCAAGACCCTATTAAGGCGGATTCACAATGCCCCGACGAGCCCGACACAGCAGTCCCGACGCAACAGTTCTGTAAGTCCGACCGTGATGACGATTCTGCTAGTGTTCACAATGCTCCGACATGCCGCTCGTCGTTAACTGGCTCATGGCCTTCGAATCGGCAGTTGCATGAATTTTTTCATTTGTCGACAAGTTGAAAAATATCGTAAAAGAATAGTTATGAAATCAATTATAAACAAAATAATTTATTTATTTTTCACTGGAATAGATTATAATTTCTAAACAATGCAAAGAACGAACGTTTATTGTATTCGCAAACAGTCTCTTTGCTGTGTTAGTAAGGAAGTAATGAGTATTTGGCGCCTAAAATTCACAGGGAAGGTTATATTCAGCTCCTTACTGAAATTGTCCATTTTTACGATGCAGAAAGGTACAATGCAACTTGAACACAGCTGACAAAACAAAAAACTTGAATTCAGCTGACCAAACAATAAACACAACCTATTTTAATACACATAAAATTTACCAAGTTTACGTAATCGCAAGTAAATTTGGTTTTTCAATGTTGCATTTCTTTTCGCTGCAAGGCCCGACGCAGCAAAAATTAGAAATAGAACCTACTCGCGTCGGGCTGTCGGGGTAGTAGTTCTGTCGGGCTGGTGTTTGATTTTTATTGGTTGTTCGTCAGATTTTGCTGTGTCGGGTTCGTCGGGGCATTGTGAATCCGCCTTTAGGGAAGACGGCAGGCGACGTTTTGGTCCCTCAAGAAACTCCTCAGCATCGCAGTGAGATCATCAAAGGCAACATAATCACAAAGTCCCGCAGCTAAGTCAAATGGGAACATTATTTTGAGCTATGCTATGCTTCACCAAATTTCGCCATCTTGTAAAAAGGTCGTTTTCAAACTATAGGCGGTTCGGAATAAAGTGAGCACTCGAAAAAGCCCTGCTAAAGATCTATTTCCAGCCAATTCGTATCTTTCCGCGTGTAACGGCTAACGACGGGAAAAGTCTAACATCCCGGACACATCACTTTATGTTTGCGCGTGTAAGAAAAATTGTTCAGTCGATATGTACCTGCATAGTTTGATAAAAAATAAGTTAATTAATTATATAAAATACAATTATATCGCTGTCGGTTGAATTTGTTTCAGTATTGTTGTATTTAAATACGAATAAACACGGAACTATGTTGTGTTATTTCGCTGCCAACCATACAAGCAGTAAGGCAACTATAGTTAATGTTGAATTATATGCAGCAACGGCTAGTGATATTTTTCAATGGTTAAATTTTTAGTGTTCACTTTATTCCGAACGACCTATATCAGGACACTAGTCGAATCGACAAAAAAAACTAATTCGCTCACGGAATGGCCCTGAGATTAACAGTTTCATTTAAATGCTCCACCATTGGTTGCTAAAATCCTGAGATTTTATTGAAATAATTTGATTCCAGAGAATTTAAAAGTACAAATATCCAATTAATTTTGTAAGTCTAGTAAATTGTACAGAAGCTACCTGAGCGTTTTAACTAAGTTACTTGCATTTTAAATATTGAATCAGAGAACGTGTTTCTGGCTTATTAATAAGATTTTATTACATCCTATCAATTTTAATTTATCTGTTAAGAGTGGCTCATAGCACATTTAAGAATTCTTTCCAACCCAATTCTTCTTCTTTCAATGCAACTTTCTTTGAAATTAAAACTGCTTACACTATCGCATTCATTATTTTTATTTGATGGAAGTAGTTTTATTTAAGATGGATGAGAGGGTTGTGACTATGTACGGTGTTTCAGTCCAGAGTTCCACTGCAATCTAGTTGATGGTAAGTCAGGTAAACTGTGTTATAAATTAAACCCTGCTTATACCCTCAGTTTTACTATTCATCGCCTCAGCACTACATTTTTTAAATATTATCTGTACTATCGATTCTGGGTCTCTACCTTGCCACACATATACACTCTTACATAACAACATAGCATAGCTGATGCAACTGAATAATGGCGATTGAAAATGAACGACAAATATTAATATACATTTTGAAAAACAATTGAAACAATTAGGTATTAGACACTTAAAAATGTAGTAATGTAAATGTATTTCCTGTGGGTCCAGGGCACTGCTGTAATTGGGTTAATTACTGACATGTGAAAAACATACAGAATAAGCAAACACTGAAACCATTAAACAAAAACACTGAAATTACAATTACACTAAAGAAACACAACACATGCAAAAAAAACCTTGTCACACATTCTTCACACCCCCTTCTCTCGGCACTGGGAGGGCGAGGGGGGTTTTCTCGGGAGTATTCGGCAGTGCGGCAGACGGGCTAAGGGAAGAAGACGTGTTTGGACACGCGTCAATTTGGACTGTAGCCTACCATTTTCATAGTTTTTGCCCTTGCTTTAAGTTTTTATTTTTGTGACAGCTTCATCGCCCATACTTTTGCTCCAAACACTTTCAACCTGGACAGATCAACTTTGCCATAGTATATGTTTGCAGGAATATCTCCATCCAGGACAGTATTTGGACCTAGATTAAGATGATAATCAGCAGTTTTGACTGCTTCACCCGACAGTGGTTTTGGCAAATTTGCGTCAACAAACATGGTCCTCACTTTATTCAACAGTGTCTTGTTTATACTCTCACTAACACCAATGCTCAGTGGGCTATAAGGTGGTATGTACTCTATCCTAACCCCTTTACCTGCACAAAACAACTAAATCTCCTTGGGAGATAACTCGCCTGCATTGTCACACCGTATACGACAAACAGAATTCCCACCAAACTGGGTATTCAGCTGATTGACATACATTTTAAAATTTTCTGCTGCTTCTGACTTGTTTGAGAGTAAATACAATTACTAAGTGTGAATAGTCATCAGTGATAGTCTGGTAGTACCTTTCACCATCGATAGATTTTTTTTTGCGGGGGGGGGGGGGGGGGGTTCACTGGCCCACCAACATCTGTGTGTAACAGTTCACCAATTCGTTTGGACCTTGATGTCATGACTGTAGTGAATGACTGTCTCTCGGCCTTCCCTTGTCTACATGAATCACATCTTTTCCTTGATGTTGGCAATCTCATCGAGTGTAAACCTTCTGTGTACAAATGCCCAAGCCTAAGGTGCCATAGGTTTTCTGCTTCTGTTAGGGTACACTTCTCTGCATCACCCAGAAACAATGTTTAACTATTAACAAAAGGAAAAGTTGTTTTTCTCTGAAAAGCATGAACTTCTATGTTATCTTATTACGAATGGCACTATCAAACCTGATCCATCTAGACGTAAACCGCTGTTAGATATGCCTATTCCACAGGATATAAAGGAACTACGAAAGGTGGTAGGTACTGAACACGTGTCCATTACTACCGAGTAGATTAATACTACACTTCCGTAAACATTTACTCAAAGTTGTTTGTGTCGTGCTTCAATAACGTATTGTTAGCGCAAAACTGGTCTAAATCGTCGACTTCAAATACTTCCCAAAATGTCATCTTCCGTATACTCCTACCGCCATCCGTACAAGAATATAAACAATACCCTGTGGTTTAGAGCACGGTGTAAAGGTCTGGACATTCGCCTATCTACAAATGTATTTTGCTTTTGCTTGTTGTTTGGTTGCAGTTCACCAAGTTACCGAGTATGTTGTGCGTCTTTGGCGCTGCAACCAGGACGGTTGGAGTCAAACTCCACCCACTTTTTTTTTTCCAGTGTTTACATTATAACGTAATACTCGTTGGGTGATATTAAATGCGCGCGGAAAATGGTACATGCGTGGGTGCATGGTCTGTGTAACTGCGTTTAATATAGGTCTGCGTACGTATTTATTTTGATCAAAACTATTTTCTTGATGCTGAGGTTGGCAGCAGCGCCGGGATTCCGCACCATTTATGGGGGTGGTGTCCGTGAAACGTTTGTCGATCTGCTGGTCGTCAATTCAATGGTAAATAATAAAATTGTGAGGAGAGGACACAACCGTTACGATTGTGAGCACGACAGCAATAGGAGACATTGCCGAAGATGTTTGAAATATTAATCAATGTAGGTTATCTCTAGGTAATGTATAAGTTTGTTGGAATATGTTGTTTATTCTCTCTTCTGCAAACACAAATTATTTCTCGCAATGTTTTTTCACACTATTTTATAGTATTTTTTTTGTTTGGTACGCTATACACATTAGAAGGTGTTGGTGCATAGAAAATTGAAGATTTGTTAAAACTGCAGGTACTTTGGTTTCCTGCTTGAATGAATTCTTGTGCAATGACAACAAAAGTGTAATTGTGAGGATTTTAGGAGTTCGCACACATTTTCGTTACAGAACGCACGTTTTATGTCATAATCAACGAGCGAAAGTGTTACATAATGACAATTACACTTATATTACTAGCAGTAGCTTAGTTGTCTTAGAGTGAAGCTGGTTTTATTGATGAAATGTTTTATTTTTGTTATAAAATTATTTTGTAGACCTATTTATTTTAACTTGAACCTACAGGGGAATCATTTTAAATGTGATTATACTTCAAGGCCGCGGTTACACGGGTCTCGGAACTAGTTTAAATGAAACTTGCTCAGCCGTACGTGTGGTCACACTGTGTCTGAAGTAGTTCATATCGTTGCTGCTTCCTATTCAAACTGAACAGGTTGTAAAGGTTCATCACCTAAACAACAATCTGTATGCCTTGCTGTGATTGGCTCGTTAAACGTCAACAAGCATTGCGCACAAGATGGCTGACAACCCCGTGTTATGTTGCAGCAGCGGAAATTAAGTTATTAAAATGTTTTTGTTGGCTATGTATAAGTAAAAATAGTTTCATAGTAAAATATGAGCCTTTCAATATATTTGCAACGGAAAATGAATGTATGCCATTTCCAGTACTCTTGTATGCATGAAGCAGGCATGTGGTCGTTCGCGGTAAAATTAACTTTTCTAAAATCCTTGTCACGTTCCATAAAGTGGAATATTGGTTTAAATGTTTTGTGTTAAGAATATTATTTGTCACCACATAACACATTCCACCAACATATGAGTGTTACAAGCTTTGGAAGGGGGTAAGTAGAGCTTTCGAAAGGTTAAGTTTATCGCGATCGATGCAACTTTTAATATGTAAATAGTGGTGGCTGGTTACAAGAGAAAGGTTTCCTAGTCTGGAATTACGTTAAACAAATTTGGTACATTTATAGATGCTCATAGAGTAAGGTTATAATTCTTAAATACCTAGAGTATTTTTCGCTTGCGTCTTGCAAATTTATGCAGTGCAGCAACCAACATTAATTTAATCATGTTCATTTTACAGACAAACGTAAACTTTACATGTCTCCAGCTACATTCCTCTGTTTACCTTTTGTACATAGGTTAAACCGAACATAACCTCAAAGTAATATACTGTAATAAAACACAATCAATTTTGACTGCTACAATTGAGTACTGTGTAACCACATGAACCTGTTCACTTCGTGTTTAAAAATGGCTGACTAAACTTCTTTCGGTTATCCACTTCAGGCCGCCGTGTAACCGCGGCCCAAGACAACTAGTACCCAGTTCCTTAGCACACAAAGGAATCACATTAATTTTAATATTTTCCTTTTTGCAGTTGCTTTGTTCTGGGTGGCTGAGTTAAATAAATAATTTCTAAAAATTGAATATTTTCTGCACATCACACTATGCATCTTGAATGTGTTGGTAAATGAAGTGTGCAAACTGTCACAACTTTAAATTTCTATATATAAATGAACACTGACTGACAAATATATCGAACTGCAGCGCAAACCACTGGACCTATATTCGTGAAATTTTTTGTGGAGGTTTCTCTCTGGGCGTTGGTGAGCACTTAAAAGGGAATTTTCGAAATTTGACTTCTAAGGGGGTGAAATGTGTTTCCAAAGAAACGTCAATAGAGCTAGAACCCGACGGCCTATCATTGTGATTTTTACTGTAATATGACACTCATAAAAATGCATATTAGCCAATATAAGGATTTTTTGAAATTCAATGTTTAAGAGGGTGAAAAGATCTTAAAAGTGTTTCCGATTAACTATCAATATCTATTGAACCCTTTGGGATAGAGAGTTGGTATTTACTTCAAAATGTTGCTTACGCAAATACCGAAAAAGTAATTTTACGATTTTTGGAAATTCTACACCCAAGCAGTAAAAACGTGCAAAATATGTTTTTATGAATTGTCTATATCTGTGAAACACAATTGACTATCGTCGTGATTTTTACTTCAGTTGGTTACACATACAAATATCTATGACAGGACTCCGCGTTATTTCAAAATTCTTTAATTAAGGGGGTGAAGATATGTGAAATGTGTTTTCGATTATTCCTCTATATCTATCAAACCAATCGATATATCGAAGTGCTCTATGCTTTAGATTGATGTTTTTGTAAATATCCCATATACTTTTAAAATATATTAGGGGCCTATCAGAATTTGGCCCCAAAGAGGTTAAAGAAAGGATAAAATGTGTTTTCAATTCACAATCAATATATATCGATCCCATTGATTTTTATATAGTGGCATGATTTTTGTTTAAGATTGATGCTTACTCAAATACCTGAAAAGTAATTTCACGAATTTTCGAAATTCTGCACCTAAGGATGTGAAAAGGGGTGAAAAATGATGAAATGTGTTTTTAATTAGTCATTGATATATCTTGAACCCAATGGACTATTGTCGTGTTCTTCACGTCCAAGTGACACCAGTTAGCTACATATTCTAAAACGTGATTCATGGTTTTTTCGAAATTCACTCTCTTAGGAAGTGAAAAGACCTGTAATGTGTTTTAGATAAATCCTCGATATCTATCGAACCCATCAAGATATACAGTTAATTTTGGTTTCAGGATGATTTTTACAAAGATAATCGCAAAATTGTTTTTAGATTTTTCGAAATTCAAACTCTCAGTACTGTGCAGGGGTCGTACGTGTTTTTTTAATATATGATCAATTTTGATTCGACTGAACGAGCAACCGTTGTGATTTGAACTTCAGTTGGATACTTACACAAACGTCTTATGATGTGAAATTAAAATATTTCGAAATTCTACACCCAAAAAGGTGAAGAAGCTCAAAGTTTGTTTTCCATTAATCTATGATATCTATCTAACCAGTAGAGATATTGACGTGTTGTTCATGTCAGAGTGATGCTTACATAAGTATTTAAATAATTACATGTAAATTTTTTTTTACTTTATGAGGTAACTTGATTATTAAAAATGAAACTAAGGTTGTGAACTTTCAGGGCAGATGATCCAAAAAGCAAGTGTGACCAGCGAGAAATAAATTATACAGGAGTTCACGCTACAGAAACGTATTGAGACGTGGTATTGTAGAATCTTTATGAGCCCAGGACATGAATATTTTATTTTTTGGGTTAAATTTGTTTTCATGAATTATTTCAGCGTTACGTGACACAGTTGTTTGTAGCTCATCTCCATTCTGGGAGGTTCTGGGCTCAAATTCCATTAAAAGCTGCGTGCGAACGTGACACACAAAAATTGCAAAGCAGATCTAATCAGTGCAATTTGCATGTAGTCATTTAAAAGGGAATAAACTGATTATGCAACTCACTATCCACTTATGTCCCTCGACAACATCAACTAACATAATATATTATCTCACTAATCCCAAGGTTGGGTCACCAAATACGTTTCCGTGAAACCTTTTTCCACATAACATTCTAATGGCATTAAACTTTAAGTGAATATTTTGAAAATATGTAATAGAGGGCATCGTCATCAATGGTTGTGCACAGGGTAAATCAGACGTTTTTCATTCAATCAACATCTTACATTAAAGAGTCTATAGTTACCCCATAACGTCAACTTTACAGGTCTATAAATAAGGCCCATGTGAAGTCTCTGTTAGTGACAAGGACAAACTTAAGACTGCTTTTCGCGTGGACAGCTATAGCTACTTATCCTGCTGCAGAGTTAGCTCAACTAGTAGCTATGTCATTCTAACACTTGATGACTGAAGTACAAAACGCAAAGTATAAAGATGTTTTTTTCAATTAAAGTAAACATGATCATATATGAATAATACTCGCGAGCAAAGTTGTGGGGGACTGCTACTTTTGTTGTACACTCACATCTTACTATCAGCTATTCTGACCATCCTATTGTGGGCATTGGTTTGTATCCCTAGTCCAAACATAAGTGTAGGCCTACATTTATCCTACGTAACATGCATAAAGTATCACGTAGGCTAGACGTGTAGCACAAGAGGCAGTGGCGATGTAGAACCTGGTCGGGGTAGGGACTTGAGCTCATGGTCATAACAACATACTACACCAGCTAGAAGAAATATAAGAAATAAAACAACCCCATGTCAGTCACCCGGGAGCTAATTACAGAGAACACTGGAATAAATTATAAGCTTTTTCATGAATAATATTTTTAATAAAAAAAATATTCACTGCATCATAAAGGATTTGAAAGAGTTTTTCAGAAACGAGTTAACATACGTCATCTTCTTTTTGTTATATCATCGTAGGGGTTGAATTTTGATAAATGCAAAATTGAGTTTTCAGCATTTAAAAAGGCAATTAAATAAAAAAGAACATCTGTAGTGCATCGTATCAAAAAAGATTTGGCATTTAAAAAGGGAATATATTTAATAAGAATCTTACACTGCTAGTGTGTTGTATTAAAAAGAAAATATAGTTTAAGTGAAATAAAATGTTTACCTTTTCTACCCCCTACCCCTATCCCAATAATTTTTATTTTAAATATTTATTCTTTGGAAACAAATGGGTGTCTATGCCGGTGATCTTGTGAAAGTTTGTCATTGCCTTCCAACGAAAGCAATGAATTACTATTATTTTTCACAGTTAGCAAAGTTGTGCCTATGTGGGTTCTAGAATAAAAGAATGCAATAGATAATTAATGGTAAAAGGTAAGATTAGAAAAAGTTTATCAAGTTCTGTGACATAACTCGGCCCTGTAGGCCTAGTAATTTTTTCCTCTGTATTAACGTGCTGTAGTTAACAGATTCTGCGTGCTGTAATAAATAATTATGCTTAGTCTTCAGAAGTTCTAATACATTCTTGTGGGGATACTTTACTACTAACATCAGTTCCGAAGTCATAGAGATGATATGTGGTGCACAGTGTTGGGAATCTACTAAAGAGTTGATATTGTAGCTATGTAGCACTTTTGAAAACTGTTGTATCTTCTTCTGTATCAAGTGATAGGTTTTCACTATAAAGATACAGTGAAAACCCTCAAATCTGAACCCCGGAAATCCGAAATCCCAGGAAATCCGAACAAGTTCTCACCACCTGCTCACCAGTCAAGGTCACTTACCTGGCTCGTTATGTGCCAAAATCAGCCTGTCTTGGCCATTGTATAGTATTATACTGTAACGAGGGCTCGTTATTGTGTTATAGATAGTTTTCTGCTAATCCGAACAAATTGAAATCTGAACAGACTAGAGCCCCAGTTAGTTCAGATTTGAGGGGTTTCAGTGTAATTCTAAAATCAGCTCTGTATACTAACTCCTGATGAGTCTGAAATACACTTATTGTGTCCTATCAAGGGTGTTCACTTTTCTGTTAAGTCCCTCATTTGCAATATTTTTGTGTATGGAGATAATGTAAGTTCTCGACAGTTTTTCAGTATATAATATAAAATGTGGTTTATTTCTTTTCACCTCAAAAATTTCAACACATAGAACATGGATCCAATGATTTCCAATAGATTGCAGCACAAGATTACAGTTAAAATATATGTATTAATGATTTCCAATAGATCGCAGCACAAGATTTTCAGTTAAAGTATACGTATTAACAATACTCTAAATGTCGAATGCGAGGCTACCAGAACTGTTTGTGATCATAAACAACTTGTGACCGTAAGTTTTAACTTGGTTCTCTGTTGAGCTATGTTTTAGCATGTTTTTACAAATGATAATAGTACTTCTTTGCGATAGAATATATGAGTAACTACGTACATGTATTCACTGTACGAAAATGAACATGATGTTAAAAATTAATTCCATTAACTGAAACTAATTGCCTTTCTTTTGATTATGATAGCTTAATGTGTCGAACACAAATTGACAGTGCATTTGCAAACAGCGGAAATTCAATCATGTCATTCTGTAGCAACCCTGAACAATCAAATGTTCTTTTACGCTCGTAACTGCATGCAAATTGAAAGTATGGTAAAATTTTTTTTCACTATTTGAAGTGCTTCAGTTTGTCATCGACAGTGTTAGTTACTCGCTGGAATTTGAAAAATAGGTACCTAGTTAGTATTTTCATAGTACTTAGAAATTTGTTATCTCTTCTAAAAATCAAAAGTCTCAAAACTAAATATAACATATATATTTCTGCATGAAAGCAGCATAACGGAAACCTCAATATATGAGTCGTGAAGCATTGCACATAACTGGGAGATTGCGACCAATATCGTAGAAACAATGGGTTTACTTATGTCTTAAGGTCATTTCATCCTGTAGCCATATAATTTGATCAGCTGCGTTACAGACGTACTAGGATGAACTGTGTACCACCCTGACCTCAGGATCCTTTATTATGACATTAGATTTAATAGAATTCATCAGAGAAAGTAAGCAATTGTTCAAGAATAGCACTCATTGCCGTTGTAAAGTTATTGGAGTTGGCACCATCAAATTATCACTAAACAGTGTACATATTTTTAAAACCACGAGAGATAAAAAAAAATGAAATAACCACATGCTGCTTTACAAACCAAAATTGTTAACTGAGCTGTTATAAAATACAAGTATTTAAAATGAATATTCTAGGAAATGCCTATTTCATCCAGTGCCAGTTGGGACAATAAGGGAGGGGTTTGAGCCGTTCAAGCCCTCTCTGGTTCCGCCACTGGCAAATGTGTGCGGTTTTGTCGCACTGACCGTGAAAAGTGTCAGTGTGCATTTTGCCATTAACATTGTTAACTGCAATTTAGCCCAGGATTCACATGGTGTGCATGCTGTTCAGGGACATCCTGTAAGAAGTAAGTTAATTGTGAATTTAGAATTCATTACATTTCGTAGGCATTTATGCAAAATTTAAATGTGTCATGCATTATAAAAACATGTACCCTTTTTTGTACAAGTGTTTTCTATTTCTGTCTAGGCTAGTGCCAGTATTTGGTTATGAGTAGACCTGTGTAACATTCAGCTATCATGCTTAGTACACACATACGACACACTAGTATAGTCCTTCAGGAGGTCCTACTGAAATGTGCTCGTAGCAGAGGAAAGTTTATTTATATCAGAGCACCCTGGCAGTAATACTGAAAAACAAGGAAAAGTATTTCATTTACTAGTCTTTCTTGCCATTGTACTGTGAAACTTGTTTTCTTGTCCTAACAATGTCTAATTTTTGTAATTTTTCTTAGTATGGAATATTTGACTCAACTGATGTGTAGACTTAACGAGTGCTTATGGAACCTTCCTACTTGTGTGTAAAATGTGTTTTGCAAGTTAATACTATTATTTTTTTTTGACTAAATTATTTTATATATGTTATATTTGTATATCTACGAAAAGGACACACACAATTTCTGGGCACCTCAAAAAGAAAGAAAAAAAAAGCTTTTGCAGACTGTTGTGTCTGGAAAACCGGACACGGAAAACACAATAGAATCAAGTATTAGACTTTGAACTACGCTGCCCACAAATCAAGTAATTTGACCACGCTCGAAGTTAAATAGGGAAAAGGAGAACAGCAGGCGTGGCTTATGGATTTTGACATAAGGGCTACATATATAAGGAGGAACACTTACCCCCCAATAAAAGTAGTGGGGGGTTCTCCCCTGGGAAAATTAGGATTTAAAGGTGCAAAATAGTGCTATTAGTAGTTCTGGTGTCTAAACATTGAATATACTTTTAGTAGTTTTATTAATACTTTTTTAAAGAAACATTCTGTTAAGAGCAATTTGTCCCTAATAGAGGAAATCAAGTAACCTTTCAAGCAATTACCGCTATTCCATTTTCTGAAACAATATAACATTTCTAGCTATTAATTTTTTAGTCCAAAATTCACAAAATCCACAAACATAATTGTATTAAATGTAACATACCTTTGGATTACTGTGTTGAGTGCTTGAAGTAGCCAGTAGGTGAAGAAAAACTGGGTAGCTGCGTGGTAAGTTAAGCCAAGTCGAAATCACATCAGTGAGTGCTGTCCAGACATCGGATTGACATCATAGCTCAATTATTTTTAAGGTTCACAAATCACAATGTTTCACATTTAACAAAGCTGCACCGTTAATTTAATGCACTACAGTTCGTGTTTTGTTTTTACACTTTTAACTGTACTAACTTACATCGAATTGTATTTGAATAAATTAAAATATTAAGTCAAAAATATGTTTCAACTAAATGGTCACTTAACTAATGTGTGGATATCCATTACTTGTACGTGAAGTTAATTCGTCGTTCTTTTCTTAGGACAAATTTTGCAATAACTTGTTATACGGTGCTCACGTTCTCATGAACGTCCTATATAGGGTAAGGGCCGTACGCAAGGAGGGAGGTTAGTGACATCAAATGACTTTGATAAATGTAAAGAAAGGTATTTGAAAGTAATTAAAATATAGAGGAACAAAATAAAGTAACTCGTAAGATCTTAAATATTAAAAGCCTCCTACTTCAATAAATTAAGTGAAGTAATATATATATAGAATGGTAAATTCTAATGGTAATTCCCCCCTATTACAAAATATTCGCATACAAGGAGGGTACATTTGTTTATGGCTTTCTGTCTTGTCTACTGCAGAATCATAAATAAGACAAATTTTGAAGGTATCTGGAAAGGACGCACAGAAAAAAAAAACCCTTTGTATTTGATAAATGGTTATGGTGGTGGCCGGACAGAAAATCAAAGTTTTGAAATGTTTGTCTATGAGTTTAATATTTTACTTCTCTGCCTAATGGTTCAGTCAAGTGCTCGGCTATAAAGTGTGTTCTTTAAAAATGAATAACATTGTCACTTCTATTTAACTTTGCATGTTTAAGTTGATATTAATTTATTATTTGGTATGAAGTACGTTATAATTTGTGTGAAATAATATGCTGCAAAAATGTTTTTCTGTAACGCCTAGGCGTGAAGGAGCAGTATCTAAAACTTATCATTCCGTCTCGAGAAAACTGTTGCAATTTGAGGCAATTTGATGGCAGAATATTACAAATTAACTATTATTTTTTGGTGTAATAGGTTTAAAAATTCCATGTATGTATAAACATGCTCCTTTAGACCAGTTTTTTTAAAAATGTGTTTCAGTTGGGTTTTGAACGAAAATGTAGTTACAACGTTAGAATTTTTTTTACTAATTAACTAAGGCACGTATGAAAAATGTGAAAAGATCTTAGGAAATGCCATGGTGTGTAGGACAGGTCTTGAAATTTTGGTAGGCTACAATTTACAGCAGTGATGTCGTGAAACAAGAGAGTTGAGTGACAAGTTGCGTCAGTTACACTGTGAGGAGGGTTGAAAGCCTGCCAGCCCACAAGTGCGCCAAATGCCAGGCACCCCTCTTCCCTGTTCTTCAAGGGTTCCACTGACCGGGGCGTGCTCTGCGCATGCGCCAGCAAGGTCAGACGGGCTGCTGGCCTCACAGCCCTGCCTAGTTCAGACTGCCTGGGGCTAAAAACGTGTACACAAATAAATCTTTAAAACTGTCTCACATTCCTCAGACTTCGCTATCGGCTAACAGTTTTGGCGCGTAGGTAGTTCAAAAGATATCATTACAAATAATCTTCTTTTACACCAGCAGCAGAAAAAAAAAAAAAATATTTGTAATTTCCAAATAATCAGGGAGGGCCGCAGCCCAATAGCATAAACCGCCACTGGATAAGATAACAGTAAAGCACTGTATGTCAGCTGAGTAGCTTGCGCGGAGAGGCAATAATGCATTACACACAAAGGTCAGCATCACCCTTACCACTCTATTGATTCTCTGCCTTGCACACACAAATGCAGCCTATCTAGGGAGTGATCTTAACAGAGGATGTACTCAAAGGTACAAGGGTCTGTGTATGTATTGTGTCAACACCCCCTTCCTCTCCCATTCCATCCGCCAATCCTTTCGCTCACAGGAATTCAATGTTAAAACCTTCACATTGTGATTTTAGACATTAATTATGTTTGTGTGTGCTACTGTAGTATTACGATTACAAAACAAGTTTTAGCTGTGTTAAAATATGCCAGCCTTCCAAAAAACATTGGCGCCAGAGAAAAAATGGATTTGCAAAGGTATGCACCTGTGCAGTTCGTCAAAAAAATTTCTTGTTAATGCTAAAAAGACATGAGAGATATTACCACTTAAACGTAGAATTGCTTTGGTCATTACAATCCAAGAGTTTCAGGACAGAGACACATAAAAGTCATAGGTAGCTTTAATATAAATTGTGTGTGTCTGGTTAGTTTGAAAGTCTCTCTCACGTCAGACGTAGCACTATGTTTGCTATAGCTTTCCACATGTAGGCCATTAGAACGAACCAGGCCATTTATGTATTCAAAACTGTGATTACGAATCTCTGGTGTCAAAACTTGCTGGGAAATTAGTGCGCTTATGACTTTTTCATTTAATCTAAGCTACTTGGTGATTTAGTATTTTTAACAAGAAAGCCTATTCTGTGGAGAAAATAAGAATAAATGGTGTTCTAAAACTAGTAACTTGATATGTTGTAAATTAATCACACTTCATTAGTTTTAACATGCTAATGCTGACAACACTCTTCAATCTAGTACTAATTCAGGTGGCCACGTTAATTTACACTGTATAGAGGGTTCGTGATAAAGTCATCAATGATTTTCTCAACACTTGTATTTCAGTCAGTTTTGCATTTTTCTTTTACCTGTACATGTAGGCTAAATAAGTTAACTAAACCATCATGGTGAGTTGGGGGTCGCGGTGGCCAAGGAGTCAGACCTCTTGCCTCCACCAAGGTAATCCGGGTTCGATTTCCGGTAGGGTCAGTCCCCAGATTTCACTTGTGGGAATTGTGCCAGACGATGCCGCTGATCGGCTGGTTTTCTCAGGGATCTCCTGTTCCCCCTTCCATTTATTTCGATACTGGCCAATATTAACATGTCACCCCCTACCAGTGCTTAAGACCTTGATGTTAAGTGCTGACCAAAATCTCTATGCTTAATCATCGCGCGTCAAAGCTGTGCCATTAACATTTATTTCTGGCTAACTTTAAAATGACAACTCGGTGGAATAAATTAAAATAGGCATTAAAATTTTCAGCTGTACGTTAAAAGGAGAGTAAAAAAAAGATAACTGCACAGAAATTGTCAAGGTATTTGCTCATAACCTCATTCACCTGATAATTTCAATCTCTACTTGACAGTGCCATGGGACATAATCCCAGTGGAGATTTGAACTGTAGTGCAGAGTAGTATGCATGCAATAACGAAGATTAAAAAACTTGACTCATATCTATCATTTCCTGCTTCCATTTGATGTGTTTAAGGCTGTGCTCACCAGCTTTTAATGTTTTCGCAGTAATTATTTTTTAAGTCTAAACAAGAGCAGATATCAAAATTGTGTGGCAGTTATGTATAAAATGATTTTCACAATGTTGGCTAATTGTTGCTTGGTAAACAATTAGAAAATTGTTTGTTAGCCGACTTATTAGTTATGAGCGTATAATTCCTTGGCTTGAAAAAATTAGCTATCACAGACGGAAGCCATTTGAAACAAAACTGCCTAGCATATTTGGGAGGAGAATGGCCTTAATTATGCAGAGGGTATGCACCTGAATTGGTAGCTACAAAATGTTTGTAAGAATGCAGTCCATTTATTCGCTAGAGGCAATGTTGTTGATGTAACTGCCAGTGTTCTTTTCTGATCCTCCCCTGGCAAAATTCTGATTTCAAGGTACAAAATTTGGGCTATTTAGCAGTTTTCATTTATAAACTGTTGATATAATGTTGTTAGGAATATTAATACTTTTATTGGATAATTTTTTTGCAAAGGGGGGAGGCACCCCTCTTAGACTAAATAGTGTTTGGGGATGACAGACATTCCCCTCCCTTTCTTCCTTGGCCACTTGCTAGACATACATTTAAAATACAGCATTTTCTTTTTGCTGGTTTTATCACGAACAAAAGAAAAATTTTTTGCATTTTCCGACGTGGCAGTAAGCACCTTCTTATTTTGTGTTCTTTATTTCAGATTACCATATTGGTGTCCTACTTCTTGAACTCATGTAGGTGGGGTAGGCGGCTATTTCACAGTACCTAATAATTTTTACTTTTGAGTACTATTTGATCCCTCTTTAGTTTTGAAGGATTTTTACAGTTCTTCCATTTTAGAAAACATTATGATTATTTACATTTACAGGTCATGTAATCACATATTAGAAGGAAATTGTGGAGATACACTCGTAACTAAGTAGGTAGAATGCCCGACATTATTAGACTAGCCACTCTCACAGTGCATTGTACTTGACAACAGGAGGGTAGCTGACAGCACGTGGCCATGAAGGTATCATGTGATGATTGTGTTTGCAGGGGTCGCTGGACGTGGACAGCCTGATGGACGCCATGAGCGTACCAGAGAGTGCACCCAGCCATCACAAGGCGAGCCTCACCAGGTCGCAGACTGACTCCAACATCTCGTACCCGGGCGAGCAGGTACCAGAGGCTCAGGGCGCCGCTTCCTACATCACCAAGGATGGCGACATCGACTACCTCGTCGTACTCAAGGTCTCTTATCCTGCTCTCCCTGCGTCACTTCTTCTTTTAGGCCTACATTTCTTCTTGCTAGTTGGTGTCATCACAAACGCTTATTTTATTTAATTTTCAGAGCATCGTACATTGCTGTGCAAACTGTTTAGCCATGTAAGCAAGTTTTGAGAAAAATTTCAAAATGAAGAGGGGGCCGATTAAATACTGTATAGCCTTTTACGGGTGCAACACAAAATTTGCACCGGCATTGCGTCTGGTTATGCTGCATTGGAATTATATACTCACGTAATGCCATAGAAGAAGCGCTTAACTTGCTCTGCACTTGAGTAGTGCTGCGTCTGTGCAAATAGCAGGTGGCAATATTTCATCAGCCCCCTGAACTTAGATAATGTGAACATTAGGGTTGTGCGAATAGTGGTTTTAGGGTTGTGCGAATAGTGGTTTTAGGGTTTCAAATAGTTTTCGAACGAATATTATTTTTTTCGAATAATTTTTGAATATTTTTTGAATAGTGTTTCTTAAAATTTTGGTATACATTTGCCAGTGCATAATCTTGTATTTACAAGGAGATATAGAAATGCACTTTGCTTTATTAATATAAGCATAAAGCATTAGTAGTTTTTACTTGTAACCTTAAACATTCCTAAAACATAAATGTTTTTGTTACTTTGTACCTGTGCTTACAGCAATATGCTGCTCTTTCTTCTGTTTTCTTTGTTTGTTATGTTTGTGAGGAATCACAAAATTGTGTTTGTTAACAAGTGCTTATTACAGATGGCACTGCTGATCTAGTTTACTTTTTCCTACACACGTAAAGAAAGAAAAAAAAAGTACTTTTCTGTAATATTTTTGGAAGAAATTAACGACAAAAATTTTAAAGCTAAATTAATATGTAGTAAATTATTACAATACTACGAAAAATTAAATCATGGTGTGTAGGAAACAATGTAATGCTAGTTAACTAGACAGGACTGACAGTTATCATGGCCTATGATACATGTCAGAACAAGAGTGGATACTCATACTCTTAGCATGGGTAACATGTGAGATCAGCATAAATAAAATGTTTGAAACATATGCAATCCTTTTTTTATTAGTAAACAATTTATTAAACTGGTAATAGGCACGCTCTAAAATGTGTAAAGTTTGTCAAGGTAATAGAAATTGGATTCACCTTAAGAGGGTGTGTTAGATAGGTTTCATGTATTTTTATTTTTGAACCATCTGTAACATACTGCATCATATAAATAATAATGGAATATGTGTTTATTTTTCATGCAGAATCATTGCAAGGGAATTATTGGTTAACTTTCAAGAATGACTACAAGTCCAATATAATATGAACGTCTTAACACTATTATGATCTCCAAAATTAATAACAAATATCTTCTACGCCTCAACAGTGCTACATTTGCCAAAAATATTTTAAATCAGAAGTTATTTGCAGAAAATTAATAAATTAAATTTAGCATCCAGCACTCCGCCTGAAGTGAAAATTGTTAGGCTTACCACAGGATGTGTAGCATAGACTAATGTATACAATTAAGATTGTAAAATGTGTTTTGTTATTTATTATTATATGTTATGTTTTTTTAAATCAGTGTCATTCATATAGGACATAGTTAATTTTTAGCATGTGGAAAACCTGCCGGGAATTGAAGGTGGGTTGAGGTGGTGTGGGGCGAGTTATCCGATCACTACATGCCCAGGTAGCGTGGTTGATGACTGTGGTATGAGACATACATGTGTGTGTGACTGGTTGCAGGCAGTGCAGGCAGCGGCACAGCGCGACTACGTGTGCTGCACGCTGCGTGTGTGCGAGGTAGTTCTGAACCTGGTAGAGCTGCTGCTGGAGCTGGGCGTGCTGAGACATGAGTCCTTGACAACAACACGTGACAGCGCTGTCTCTCCACACTGCCTCGCCATGAGGAGTGTCCTCAAGTGAGCCTTTACTATATCTCTTCAACATTGACTGCAGTCAGCTCTACGACCTTGTAGCTTGTACACTTTCCATGCAGGGAATGAATAGGTAAGATGTCGAGTGAGTGACTGGAATTATCTTAACTACTCATCATAATCTGTTAGGACTTGTTTGCAGTGAATATATTTTATTAGTGGACATCAGTTTATGTATTAAAAGTCAGCAGTATTATTATTTGTTAGTGACTGAAAATTGAGAGTGCTTTTTAGAGGAAGTAAGGACTTGAAACCACTTAATTTTTAAGAATGGAAACTATTGTTTTTGTAATTATAAATATAATAATATCTACAGCTTTATATAATAAATTTAAAGCAAAAAAGACAGGCATGCTACACTAGATCCTTGATTTTACGAATACAGACTGTTCCATTTATGACATACGTAAAATCACTACCTTCGTAAAATTGATTGAGGCAAATTTTGCCCCATACCCCATTACCAAATTTTAAAATGGCATATTTTCTGCAAAGTGTATCCAATGGGGCCCCTTTTCTGTAGTGTTTTGCAGGAAAATAATACAAGAGATCATTAACGATATAAATTTATTTCACTAGACGGATATCGTCCAGTTAAAAGGGTACCTACCCCTAAACGGTACCGGCCGACCCTTGCCCTGAAAAAAAAGAAGAGGATCGAGTGTCTTCTCGTGAACACGTAGTCTGACATTCGTATTGTTTCACACAAAAAATGGCAAATAATAATTGAAGTTTAAAGTTATATCAGTAGACAGATGTCTTCTAATTAAAATCACACCTATGAGTGATCATTGTGAAGTGTCACGAAGAAAATATAACACCAAGCACGAATGCTTTCTTGCGAGCGCATAGTCTTGTTGTTCGTAGCATTTTGTGTAAAAATTAACCGAAAAAGGTTTATAAGACTCTTGTCAAAAGAAATAAAAATTAGCAACATACGCAAAATATTTTTGGAGGTCATGAGGTTGATCTACTTTCCTTTGCAACACCAAAAGAATGAATCGAAATTTCATTGTATACTCTCAGGTCTCGTGGTCTTGAAAAAATCATGTGAATTCTGAAGACAGCTTTGAGCTGTAATGTGTTCTGTACTTGTGCCCTTTTAACGATGGCACACCAAGAGTCGAGTTAATTAATTTAAAAAATGGCACCGTCAACAGTTAAGTACACTAGACCCCCGATTTTACGAATACTCACGGTTCCTCTCATCGCATTCGTAAAATCGCTACCTTCGTAAATTCAATAGTGGCTAATTTCCCCCCCCCCCCCCCCAGTACCTTAACAGAAAATTTTAAAATTGCATTTTTTCTGCAAAGTGTCTCTAGGCCCGACTTCCGTAGCGTTTTGCGGGAAATTAATTAACGTAATAATGTAAACCTGAATTGATATCAGTAGCCAGACGTCGCACTGTTGAGCGGTAGATATGACAGACCATGGCACCAAAAAATGAAAAAAATCGAGATTCCGAGTGTCTTCTCTCGAGCGAATAGACCGACTTCCGTAGCATTTAACGGAAAAATAACGCAAGTGATAGTTTAAATATAAATTTATATCAGTAGGCAGACGTCTTACGAGCAAATTAACACCGCTAAACAATAGATATTATCGACCTTTGTCCTAAAAAAAAAGAGAAAACTGAGCTGCCGAGTGCCTTCTCACGAGCGAATAGCGCGATTTGCGTAGCGTTTATATGGGAAAAAAAGTAGGCATTCCTTACTAGTAAAATGCCCTTGTAAATTATTCACCAAAGAAAGAAGGAATAAGCGGATGTATTTATTCATTGCGCAGTTTTATATAACTTAACGTAAAAACATTCCCTCGACGTTGTTGTTGAATTGTACAAGAACTAGCGTGCAGAGCGGACAGATAGCGCAACTGTACGAACGTTCACAAGATGGCAGACAGATAGCGGTACCGTAGCATATACAGACGTTCCAAGAACGCCATTTTGTGACATTCTTACCTAAAATCGTTGAGAATTACATGTATAAGTGATTGAAAATAATCACTTTCACAGTCAGTATATGCGATAAAAATAAATTAGGAGTTCCGGGATTACGTAATACCCCTCCGTCTATTTATTTTCCAAGTTCGACATACCCGGAGACAAATGTTTCTACACTTGGAAAATAGGTAGCACTATTATCGTGCTCATTTGTGAAACCCACGTTTTACGACTCGCAGTAACGCATTGTATAAAGCAAATTATGCGCCAAGTTAATTGTTTTAAGTACGTATGGTGTTAACGCAATAAAGAAAAATATCACTCTATTATTTATAGGGTTTGTGTAAAAAAGTAAACTCATTCGGCGCGAGACGAGAGAGATATAAGACGTCGTGAAACAGCCTAGAAGGAGGCTGTACTATAGTTAAATGAGCAATATGCGCATGCGCTGGACCTTTGTGTCTATAGTACGACCTCAATATAGATCCTAATACGTCGTAGTTGACGGAGACAGGCCGGCCGGTTTGGCACAGGCGGCGGCGCCGCCGCGCGGTTTTCAAACTGTCACTGCCACATTTTTTAACGGATTTTCGCTATTTTTGTTTTATTTTTAATATTGTGACTTACCAAGTAATAACTGCATCTCTACAATTCATATTTTAATGCCGTGAATTAGATACAGTATGTTTTATTCATTGTCAACGTAATTCCTTACAATTTTTTTGTCATATAATTTTGTTATTTTTTGAGGGTTCCTGAGATTGTATTCGTAGAATCGCTACCTTCGTTAAATCCAGGGTTCGTAAAATCGGGGGTCTAGTGTATGCCATTTTTACCCTTTGCCCAGTCGTATTTACTTTCCAGATGCTCGCCCTGCTGCTGAGTAGTACTGATAACGCATCCCCCTCTTTTGCTGTCGTCATCATCGTCATGTAATTTGTTGAATGTGAATTTTAGTGCACCCACATAAGTGCAATGTTTTTTACGTGCAATTTGTTTGCGTGTAGTCCTATGTTTTGCCTCTTGGCAACACACAATTTTATAATCTGTGAGAACCAAACATATCACATTACATGAATTAAAAATAGTTATTTTAATGTTAATTAAATGAAATTGCAAGTAATTTTTAGTATATTTTCTGCATCAGTGGCTGACAAAACGATTTATTTATTTAAGCGATTAGTCATTAAGGTTAGCCATTAAGAACAGAATGTGTCTAGGAATTGCGATCTGACCAGTAAGTTTGTTTTTTATTCAACACATTTCGAAACTGTTGTTGTGACTGAATTTTAAAGTTACCAAAAAAACTTTTTTATGCCAGTTTATTATTATTGTCATAACAGATTGTAAGCTCCTTCAAGGTTAGTGGAAATATGCACGGCAATTTAGGTTGCTGTAGTCTCCGAGTCGCAAAAATGTTGTCTTGTGAAAGACGTAAAACCTAAGCCCTACCCAAATAAATATACCTATCCTAAGGGAAGTATCTTATCAAAATAAATAAATGAGACAAATAAAAATTAAAAAAAAATGCAGTTTTTCCTCCAATTATTGATTCTCTCGATACCAGCAAGAATGGGGGGAGCGGAGGAATCAAGGATTCAAAAAGCCCTTCCTTAATTCATAGTATTGATTTGTGTAGTTATTTCGCTAAAGTGCTGATCTAAACATTGTCACTAACTTGCTTTTAATCTGACTACTTTTTCAGTCATGTTCTTGAATTGTGCATTTAAAAGTAACTGTCAATAACACTATTTACCAATTACCATAGTCTTTAAAGCCATTATACTTACAACATTTCAAAATTATGGTTTTTATTGTAACTACCTAAGTGCACACATTAATATACCTATCCCATTTCTTTTTGACTTAGCCTGCCAAAGACGCGAGGAGTTGTAGGCATATTTGCTGCTTTTGAAAGTTTATGAGAGTTGCCCAAAATATCAGTTTATAAGTTGTGTTATACCTAACCTGAGTGAAATCGAACATTTTCGAATGCCTACCTGACAGCCTTTAGAGCAGGTAAGCGGCGGTTAGCAGACAAACATCTGCATTTGATACGAAAAAAATGTAAACCCAAATAACCTAAACCTCAATAGGCATTTTCAAAAATTCACCCGCTAGGGTAGGGTAGGTTATCTCAGACAAGTGACCAGAGGAGAATTTTTTTTTTAATTTTGATTATGCAATGTGACGCTTGTTCACCAAATGATAGCAAAGGGCTTATGGAAATTCATTCGCTGGAGGAGGGTAATTTACCTCAGTCACATGACCAGGTGTTGTCTAGTATATTACCAGTACTGTATTTGATAACCAACTGCAATGCTTTTCAGTGTTTTAAAACAACGGGAACCCAAAAAAGCTTAAATACTCTCTATACGTTAAATAGTTTGGTATGTGCTACATCTCAACGCTTTCTTTACGCGTACAGTATTATGTTTATATTCAAAGTTTTAATAGTTGACCAAAATGTCATTAGTTGATATTCTAACATGGTTAAACTTTCGTGGGGTAATATTCCAAGCACCAAATGCTTGAAGTTTTGGTTGACCTACCCTACCTTTGTGGATGTTCATAAGCACTTTCAGTTTGATAAAATTGATATGCAGTAAGTTCTCAATAAATGGACAGGTTACGTTCTCGGAAAATGTCAGTTATGCAAAACGTCCGTTAATTAAATCAGATTTATTTTTCGCTGGCAAAAACATTTAAAAAAAAATATATATATAGGTTCTATAACATTGCAAAAATGCACACATTTTGCATAATATCTCAAAAACGGTGCACAGCAAGAAAAATCTTTACGAGACAAATGTTGTTTGCAACAAAATAATGAACAAAAATCGTATCTACAAATTTTCCCGCATCTCTTACCGTTTCGAAGATGCCTTTACTTTTTTCTCAATGTGTAGTAGGCTTTCAGTACTAGTACTACTACATATATTAACTTAAATTTAAAAACATTTTCGGCTACAACCTATGTTTATGTTTACGGTTCGTTGTGTTTGTAGACGGACAATACAAAAGGATTTAAAAACATTTAAAACCATTTTTATCAGCAATTAGTAACGCCACACCCGACTATTACTGTTAGGCCCGTTCTACAGTGAAACGGAAGCGTAAGAAAGCGGATATGTAACACGTAAACGAAACGAGCACACTGAGTGAAATACGTTTTCTATCCTACAATGCATGAAAACGCATTCGTAAACGTACGGACTTGCAACCTATGAAACGAAAAAGAAGGTATTTCTCGTGTAAATTTCCGACATTAGAAAAATTTCTGTCACTTTTATTTGTAGTTAAGTATGTTATAAATATTATTTGCAAGTTTGTACGTGTCTTCTATGGAAATATATATGTTAACAGCCGCATAATTTTAACGTAGTAATTAACCAACAATATTTTACAACGCAAAATTTTTTTCGTATGTTTAATTATTCAAATGGTACTTCACGAAAAGTGTTCCGTAGTATTTTAGTCACAAATAATAATTGTAAATACAGTAAAACCTCTTTATAACGACCCCTCACGGTTCCCGAGATTAGGGTCGTTATAGAGAGGTGGTCGTTATAAGATTTCGGACCAATTTGGAACCTCTACATGTCAAAATAGGCCGTTTTCGCATCAAGACCATGTTCAGTCATCTTAAGCAATAATAAATCTTACATTTAAACTAAGCTATAAGCAAAATTTATGACCAGGCGTCTTTTTAAGAAAAGGCGATAGTGTATTCTGCTCTCGGGGCTTTTCTTTTACGCCGTGAACAATTAGAAAGTCACGCTGTGAGGTTACGTGCCGTGTTGCTGCTCGCTTGCTTGTTATCGGCCGGCCGGGAGGATAGACTATGATGTAGGGGGGTGGGGGGAGTGCCGGAGATGGCTGCGCGCGCATGCAACGATCAATACCACAGCCACAGCAGCTGTCTTCTTCAGCGCGTCAGCCTGCTCTGCCTTGAGACCGACAGAAAGATAATCACGGGCGTGCACTGTGACTTAACGTTATTGCTCACTTAAAATAAACTTACATGTCAATGCGTAAAATATTTCATTCAGGACAAAGAAAATGTAGCGACATGGCTCCCACTCTACTAAAAGTGTACTATTAATTAGTTAACAGCATAGTTGTAGCTGTTGTACGAGCAACATTTAAATTTATTAAAGAGTACACAAGGGGGAAAAAATCATGAAAAAACTACAAGTACACTAGTAAGAAAATTACCAGATATAATATCCAACAAACGTGATAAATTAGGCAGATCATTTGTTTACATTTATCACTGCGTTCGTTGACGGGACACTAAACACACACACAATAAAAGAAAGTCTGACACATTAAAGGGCCGAACAACTGTTTCCTATTTTTTAAAAAAGTCCTCCGCTTACAGGCGAGTTTTGTACTCTAAGTTGGCCGAACCATTCCAGCACAACTTCCTACAAATTGGCGTGCATCTTACGCCTTAGTTTTTTTACGTTTGCATTGCGTCCTTTCTTCTGCACTGCATTTACGATCTCGTCAATCATTTTTAAGATTGTAAACAATGTTGATTTCGGGATGCCGAACTCCCGCGCAATCTCTGACTTCGGCTTCTGTGTCGATTTCACTTCCTTGATTATTTCTTACTTCTTCAGGAACGACAAGCCGACTCGCTTTCTACTCATTATGGAAATATCGAAAGTCCGTATGAAGTTTTAAAAAATGTATGGGTCGTCAACAATCGTTTACAAAATCAAACCTAATAATCGTAACCAAATCAAAAGCCAAAATAACTGCATGGGTCAATATTTTTTCACAAACTCAAACCAAATAAATTACAAATTGAAATCGTGAAAATAAGCATAATAAGTTGTAATAAATCGTAAAAATACAAGAGAAATCCAAAAGTCGCGCAATAAAGTTGTTACAATAGAGCAAACAGAGAGCGTGTTACGTATCTAACAGCGACCGAGAGAACACTGGCACGTGAACAAAGGTAGAGAATTCAGAGCGTGCCGGGTATTCACGTGAGGGGAAAGGAGAGAGGAAGGATGAGTCACTGCTTGCCACATACAGTACAGTTCTCGCCACTAGAAACGCAACACGGTGCACAAAAACCTATTTTTTGCCGATTTCCTTGAAATTTGAAATAAAAAAAATTAAAAAATCACGGTTTCCCAAAAACGGGTCGTTATAGACAGGTGGTCGTTATAAAATGGGTCGTTATAAAGAGGTTTTACTGTACAGTGCACGAAGACGTCTTTAATTGTTAACTGCGAAAACTCAACGTGTAAAAAGGTTTGTAAACAAGAATGGTGGCGAAATATGAAATGCTTGATTGCTACTGGCTAAACGCAAGCACGGATACATAAGAGTTCGGAGTTGACCAACTCTCATGCGTTTCCGGATGTGTATCTGTGTCTGTTTGCGTCCCATTGTAGAAGACACGTGGAGTGTCCTGTGTTTGCGTTTTCGTGATACGTATGTGCTTGCGTGTCGCTGTAGAACGGGCCTAAGACACATGACACGATAGTTTCAGTGTGTTAAAGTTACGTTCGGCAAATTTATTTAGAAAAATAGAAGCCTTTTACGAAAACTAATTTTTGCTCTAGCTTACAAAATAACATGCAACAAAACTAATGCTCGTGCAATGTCTGAACATTGCTGGCCTGATTCGTATCGCCGCAACACATCCATTTTTGTTGCAAGTGTTACCAACCGTCGACTTTTTTTTGTAGCAGGTCCAGCCTGTAATGTAGCCATTCTATGCCGTGGAACAAACTGCGATAACGAGACGTTACTATAATATATAAAAACTTTAACGACTAATAAACAATATGAACCTCAACAATAAAAAACTGAAACAAACAATATTACACAACTATGAACTTTAAAACTACCGCGCATAACTCCCATCTGGAACTGTGTACATATGTAAAGAGTCACGACTAAGGGGAAGTAGTCAGTCACAAAGCCGCTTGGAGTTATGGTTTCCTTCTTAAGAAAAAAAGCACCACACGTGTTGACAACTGATACCCGCACGCCCAACCCCATGTTACATCCCTCAGGCCACCGGCTCGGAATGGTATGTAGGTCATGAGGTCTGTTGCCAGATGTACAGAAGAATGTAGCGCGTCGTGTGTCTTTACACATCGCAGCCTGTACTACATGCTGTTCGGAAATATGGTTCCTGCTTCCTAAAAATAGCAACTCGAAAATGTCAGTTAAAGCAAGTTGTGTGTCCGTTGTTTGAATTAAAGGAAACAAAATTAAATGTACGTTATTACAAATGTCCGTTAAACAAATGTCCGTTAATCAAGGACTTACTGTTTTGTACGCATTCATGCAATTGGCTCCGTCGATTCACATTTTGGACTTGAGACGGATAACTTATTAAAGACTTACTTCGTATAACTTTATGATGTAATGAGGAATTCTTACAATATCAAATATGATGCAAGTTAAAATTTGCAGCTACACTGTAATACATTTAGTAAATGTAAAAATGCTGTAACAATAAATATTTGTATATTTTCCCAAAAGAATGTTACAAAATTAAATATGGTGACGCCTAAAAACTTCGCTTATCTTTTTTTTCCAATGTGTTTTCGTTATTATAAATGTATATACAGTCTATCCAATGTAAGAATTCTGTGTTTTAACTACCGATGCTACCAATATTTTTAACACGTACCAAACACATGGCAGAATAACATTAAATTTAATACAACAGGACATGTTCGTATGACCTGATGAAGCAGTAGTGGCAGCCCTGATCAACAAATCGGTTAACTTCCATCACCGCCTTTGAAAATAGTGTGTATTATTTGTGAAAAATACGTAAGCATTTTGGAAGAAACGTAATATAATAACATGACTCCGTATCCACTATTAGTCAGTTAACTATTTTATTCTGTTCAAATTGTGTAATTTTATAACTTATTTACAGACAATCGCACTATTCAGTCGACCCGTAACAAAAACAAAGCACGGCCATTTGCGAGAGTGAAATAGGAGCTTTCGTGTGTGTTTGAGAGTCTTATAATGTGTTACTGTAATATTCTGTGCGTATATTCAATATATTGTAATACGGGGATTATAAAATCCCAACCTATATTTTCCCAATGGGATGTTCTTGGCAACCAAAACAAAGGACATCCTTTACAGCGTGAGCTTCTCGTCTGTTCGTGTGCATTTGTGGTTCTTGTAAATATGTAATTTTTATATTTTGTACGTATATATACCATATTTACTCGCATAATGGCCACCATTGCATAATAGCCGCACCATTATTTTGAAAGGCTTAAAGCAGTATTTTAAAAACCCCGAATAATGGCTGCACCACATATTTTTCAACAGGGGACACAATACAGTAAAACTCTGTTAAGACGTTTACCATGGGATCAGGTTTTGCTATGGATTTCTGCGAGAAAACATCTTAGCCAGAATGGCAAAAATGTGATCTGTAAAACACTACCGTTGCAAACATTCGTCGATCAGAAGTGCGGTGCGCCGGCACGCACGACTAGATCCTCTGTTTTACGTGCCTATAAGACGTGGCGGCAGAATCATGCGTCTAGGTACCAGACACAATGAGTCATGCTCGCTGGTTGATGATGCTCTGTTGATAACGTAACGGTGTCTGGAGAGTTGTGACGTTTTAAGCGTGAATCGGATTTGTTTATAAACTACTTCACGGGAAATATTAGTGTACATGTAAAATGTAAACGTCTTATGATCGAGAGTTGGCTGTAATTTTGCTCTGGTGGAGAATTGTGTTTAAACCAGGCCTGTTAAAGTTATTGGTGTTTGAAGATACAGTAGAACCTCGATTATCCGCGACTCGATCATCCGATTTGCGGATTATCCGCAATTTTTTATCATGTAAATTATTTTTTACAATGTAACAATTTTTTTTATTGCGCCTGTGAAATTCTGGTAACTTCAGAAGTTTGTGTCTATATAGTCGGTTAAGCATTCACATTCGTGCTTATTAATATATAGTATGGCACACTTGTTTTCAAATGTTTGAGGTAGTAGGCTATTTTAATTTGAACGAACTGTCCTCTCCTGCGCGCTTGTCTATGTGAGCAGAGTGTACATTCCTACACGGCAGCGAGGCGACAGCACACGTGAGCGGTGCGCAGCTTTGTTTATAGACGTCAGCGCGCGTGCACACACGGCAGTTGATGGATTATGTCGTAGAATTTGGCGGGCAGTAGCACTGTTGTAAAACGTTAGTGTTTGGAATCATGTCGCGAACTGCACAAAAACTTGAAGCGAGTGGTATTAACCATACAAAGTAAAATTTAAATTATAGAAAGATTTCGGTATGAGGAAACAATTGCAAAACTTGCAGATACGAAGTTTAAGAACACTACAGTACGAGACATCGTGTTCAGTCGCATGTCAAAACAAATGGCCCGTATTTTTGATAAAATTTATCATTCATAATTTTAATGGCCATTATATTTGTGACACAGACCACTTTTGCCTCGCAGCGACACGTGTGTCGTTTGCCGATAAATACAACTGGAGCACGCATCTAGATCAATTCTCTCGTTTGCAAGACTCGGGCTGAGAAAACTAGGATCTAGGTACCGTAGATTTGTGTGTGCCGCTACTTGTCAAGTAGAAAATAATCTTGAAATCTGGAAAAGAATTAATATACAGTAACTTTTATGAACAATTACATTTACGTAACTTTTTATTAACAATTACATTTACGTATTTTCTTCTTTGCGCGCATGTGTAAAAGCGGCACAAATAATTTACTTTTTTCAATTGAGCGCTATATTTACCAGAGGTGGCTGAGTAGCTGGCGGCTGGCCGGGCGGCAGAAACAGCTTGCAGGCATGCGATGACCTTGCAAGGTGAAGCTGCTGGCTCTGTCCAGCGTTGCCAAGTAAGCCTAACGCACGATGGGTAGCAGCTGCTGCTTGCTTTGTCCGCCGCCGTACATTGCGAATTATTCTGGTGTCTATGCGCCCCATAAAACCAATTACTTTATTCCCTTCAGCTAAATTTTTTTTCTAAAGGATAAAAGTTTTATTTTGGCTAGGGATGAATATTCCCCCCCCCCCCAAGGTTTTGTACCTTCTAAAATCATGACACGTTTCATATGTGGGGTCGTATTTAATGGCGACAAATACAGTGCAATATATTGTATGTTAAATTTTTTTTTCATTAAAGTTGTGTTTCAGGGCATACATCTGACTGACCTGCAGCAGTCAGATAATTGCAGAGACTGCTACATGGTAGCAGATAAGATAGCAACAACTCCCGTTGACAATAACCACATCTGAGTCTAGGCACCAGATAACATAAACTACCTAATGACTCGATCAACCGTGAAATTCGTTTATCCGACCATCTCGTCCCCTGCATTATCGCGGATAATAGAGGTTCTACTATATTGGCGTTTTTCTTGTAAACAGCTGAGTTAAGTGGCAAGCATGACATTAGCGCTGGGTGTGTGCATGACCCACACCTGGGTTTTCCTGGTAATGTGATGCTAGGCTGTTCGCAACTGTAGTCGTGCCCCCGTCGTGTTTATTTGAGTAATTACCGTATTTACGCGCCCAGAGGCCCCCTGTTTTCCCCAAAATTTTGACTTTAAAAAAGGAGGGAGGCCTATGTGTGCAATTTTGAAAAAAAAAAATTTCTTTTCAGAAAAATTAAAAATTTGTTAACATTAGGTATGTTTTAGTGCTGTACTATTTCTATTTACGTTCTCTGTACGAAATAAAAAAAATTAAGTTTTGAAGTACACTAGACCCCCGATTTTACGAATACTCACGGTTCCTCTCATCGCATCCGTAAAATCGCTACCTTCGTAAATTCGATAGCGGCTTATTTTGCCCCACCCCCCTACCTAACCACCCGACCTAATACGGAAAATTTTAAAATTGCATTTTTTCTGCAAAGTGTCTCTAGGCCCCGACTTCCGTAGCGTTTTGCGGGAAATTAATTAACGTAATAATGTAAATATAAATTCATATCAGTAGCCAGACGTCACACTGTTGAGCGGTAGATACGACCCACCCTTGTCCCCAAAAATGAGAAAATCGAGATTCCGAGTGTCTTCTCTCGAGCGAATTGCCCGACTCCCGTAGCATTTAACGGAAAAATAACGCAAGTGATAGTTGAAATATAAATTAATATCAATAGGCAGACGTCTTATGATCAAAAGAACACCGCTAAACAATATATATGACAGATCATTTTCCTAAAAAATTAAGAAAATCGAGATTCCGAGTGTCTTCTCTCGAGCGAATTGCCTTACTCCCGTAGCATTTAACGGAAAAATAACGCAAGTGATAGTTGAAATATAAATTAATATCAATAGGCAGACGTCTTATGATCAAAAGAACACCGCTAAACAATATATATGACCGATCCTTTTCCTAAAAAAATAAGAAAATCGAGATTCCGAGTGTCTT
>PNEQ01055285.1:0-20186 GCA_003012365.1 Medauroidea extradentata
TATGTATGTATGTATGTATGTATGTATGTATGTATGTATGTATGTATGTATGTATATATGTATATATGTATGTACGTATGTACGTATGTACGTATGTATGTATGTACGTATGTACGTATGTACGTATGTACGTATGTATGTATATATGTATGTATGTATGTATGTTATATATATATATATTCCTAAATTTCATTCCCCTTACCGTTTTCCTTCAGTTATTCGTATAACCATACACGTTTGTTATTCGTCTTGTGGACAGTTAAAACAGTGTAAAATAACATTTCAATAATTGCTGCCGAATACCATAAAATGCAACAAGCAGTGATGTTTTGGAAAATACTGATATTGTAGTTATCTCTGTTATATTTCCACTTTCTACGCTAATTATGTAAAAACTTTATAATCGGTGTGTAATAATGTTAAAATATTTTGAGGACTGTTAAGTAAAGAGTAACAAGGCCGTATCATTTAATTTAAGTAAAATACTGGTGCAAAAAAAAAGTATTTCGACCGAAATTTCTTTTAAAGTATCACAATTAGAAGTAAAATCATTAAAACAACTTCAATTACCATAGATGGATACTAACTGAAGGTTTAGTTTGTTAAATCGTTCGTTTTGTTAGATTTACTCAAAATTATTTGCTCTGTTTTTGTCGACCGCTGACGAAAATATTATACAAATTATTGCAAATTATTTGAAAACGCAGGTAAATATTTGTGAAACGTAGATAATTAATATTAAAAATAATTTATGTGCTATTACATTTTCACCTGTTGTTGTTACATAGCTACAAACGAAAATAAAGAATATTTTCAGTGAGTTTAAACAGAAAATTACGTCAAATAAATTAATGATTCGCAGGGTTATTTTTATAACGTGAAATTTCATGTGCTGTATTTATTGAAATTAAAAATATATATTTTCACCTGTGAAAAAAGTTTCGAACCCAAACAAATGTTGTTGAACGCACAAGCACGCTTCCGTGGTGTCACATACACTATAGAAAACATAACACATTTAAGTTTTTGAATTACTACATTTCCTTTCGTGTTTACAAGAGTTAGTCACACTGAGATTGTTTCTGCTAATATTAACATTCGCCCATCATGCTAGTTTAAATGCACTAGTTGTCACACAAACATACATTTTGTCCTGTGTCGAGATATATATTGGAATAGCCACCATCTTATCGACCAACGGTTCTCGCTTCGTACATTTATTTCGTATACGAGTTAAAACATTGGAGTAATCCGGTTTTCAAATAGGTCAGTTCGTTTGCGAATCTTACCGTTCGTAATAGCTCGTACACGTACGCTCGAGCTGTATTTTACATAAAGTAAACCGAAGAGTGGTGTGTGTGCAGAGCTTCGGCCGGTACAAGATCATTTGAAAACTGCGTAGCGTGTGTGAGTTGTCTGCGTAGGAATAACATTCAAAGAACGTTATACGTGTGCATACCCAATACAGGTCCTCCATTTATCTCTAATGTTTATTTTTACGCTGTCGTAAATTGTACAAATTGTTACGTTACCACCGTAGCGCTCACCAAGCAGGGGAACTGCAAGCGCGGAGAAGTGTTATGACAACACTTTGAAGGTTACCCTCAATATTGAGAGCAGGCTGACATATATAACGAGGGGGCAAGGCCACAGGTGTGGTTGTTTATCGGACCGTCAGCTGGGGTACCTCCAGGTCGGCTAGGACGCCGTCCCCCTGCTGACCAACTCCGACGTCCGAGGGCCGGACACCTGGGACACCGCTCGTGACCCGGGGAGGTCACGACAGTGCTCACGTGCGATAACGTCAGAGTGTCGACGGCGCCAATACACAGTAGTAAGCCGCTTGGAACTGAGTTCCAATATTCTTCTATATAAGCTTCCCTATATTCAGGCCTTCAGCCAAGATTGTTCGACGCCTCTTGTAAAGATGTACTGTGCACTGTCAATGTAAGTTAAAGTCCCTTCTAGTCAATATTGTGGCGTCTGATAATTGTCTTTAATACCTGGTCGCAGTACATAGGAGTCTCTGTCGAAAGGTGGAGACAGTAGTAGCCTCCAGTCTGAGCACGCCACCCTTATGTTCACCCCGAGAACCAACTGGAATAGAGAACCATTATAAAGGATGAAACAAATTGGTGTTTTTGTGATCCCTTTGTAGGTATAAAAATCCTGGGGCAGAATCTTTTGAAATATATAGGCGTGTGCAATACACCTTAATGTTAAATGTTACGTTATAAAAATGATAGGGCTACCGTTAAATGTCCTATATGTTAGTTGTAGGTGAGAAGAATGTACGGCAGTTTACTGACTAGATGTGCCTAGAGGCCAGAGAGAGGCGTGATACGCGTACTGGGTCGACCTTACCGCTTCCTGGCTTTTAGGCCTCGAACACGCAATATACAACCATCCAGGTGGACACCTTAAGGCGCCTGCCTGCCGTGTCAACAACGTTGCAGCGTGCTAGCAGGACTCTTTTATCTAAGAAACGTCTCAACGTGTTTCTAATGTGTGCAGTTACTAAAAGAACAAACACTTCAAACGATATCGATACGGTAGTTTTAAAACATTACTTTAGTTATAACAACCGTTTCAAAATTTCAAAATGGCTAAAAACGGCTTTTCTAAGCAACAACTTAATGTCATTATTGGGAAATTGCGATAGAAAGGTGTATTTGACTTTACTTAAAATTTTCGACCAATGAAAAGTTGGGGTCACCACTTAAAGTGTCAGTCAGGCAGTTGATCTACGATACCACTGCACGCCGTTTCAGTGTCTTGCTGTAGAGGTGATACGGCACCAGATGAGCCGATCAACATCGCCCTTGACGCCGTGCCTCACTCACACAAACACACGGTCAGTAGGCGGGCGCCTTAAGGGGGAGTGTCAGACAATTTTATTATATTTTCAATTTTTGAGCCATTTCATTTATTCAGTTTGTATTATCAAAAGTTTCTCTTCAACAAATCATAGGATATAGTCTTGGTAAACTGCTTGTCATAAATATTAATGAAATCATTCATTAATTGTTCATGCAGAATCATTGCAAGAGAATTCTTGAAAGTTAACCAATAATTCTTTTGCAATGATTCAGCATGACAAATTAATTAAAGATTCCATTATTATTTATGTTAAGCAGTATACCAAGAATATATCCTATGCTTTGTCGAAGAGAAATTTTTGATAATACAAACTGAATAATTGTTATGGCTCAAAATCTGAAAATATAATGATATTGTTTGACACTCCCCCATAAAGCAACAGTCATCTGTACGTACTATAGGTGCCTTCTTTCGTGCTAATACCGAGCCCAGAATTAAATTTACGGATGCCTCTGCAACACAAATAACCACTATAAATAACATTTAAGGACTGGCATATGAGAAAGCCATTGTCTCTAGAAAACTCTGTAGCCGTTGAATGCTCTAATTGGCCAAAATAAAATAACTTGGATCAATATCACTACGCATTAGAAGCGCATCCGAACTAACATAGTCTCTTAATATAAGAAGGTGAATTAAAATATTTTCTAGAATTTTGAGACACATAGTCATAAGCGAATGCATCCCGAATACATAACATATGTTTTCTTCAGTTCGTACAAAATATTTACATCATTTAATTGCCATTTTAAGAATTTGTATACAAAATTACCTCAGTGTGGGCATTATTATCTTACTCCTCTCCTAAATATATCCAAAAAGTGCCTTTCCATTGCAGAGAAATAGTAAAGAAAGAATGTACAAAACTCAAATTCTCAAAAAGTGTTTTGACTTAAAAATGGAAACAATGAGAAAAGTAACAAATGGTAACTTGCGTCCAATTTTCATTTTTCAGCGCTGTTTTCGTTTTTTCAAGAAAAATAATGTTGCCCTCAACACTGCATTAACTAGGTAGTGGAGGACACCGATGTAACATTTTATTTAAATTTAACAACATAGTACCACAAAATTCAATAAAATATATTCATTTATTCATAAATTCACAACCCTCCAGCAATTCGTCAAAAAAAAATTCCCTTGAAGTATTATATAGAGTCTTCATACGCAATCGGGTGCTTGAAAAAGATCATAAATGCAGGTCAAATAACGTGCCTGAAAAGTCAGTTCTCTGATTGTTATAAAATTACGAACTAATATTTGTAATATGAGGATGTGGAGGTCTAGAGCTCAGAACTCTCACCACGACAATCAGTGGTCTGTTCCAAGCGGGGTATCTCTCAAGGCCTTTGACAGGGAAAGGATTCAAAGGTTAAGCCAGGTTCTTGTACATACACGTACAGTTGGTGAGTGTACAGCAAAGAAAGGGGCCAACAAATTCCTAAGTGTATCGAGCCCCAAAATTTCGGTCGTTGGCATTAATCGCTCTCGAATATCACCTATCGATAACGTGTTTTTTCAAGGATCACCCGTTTCCCCCCTCCACTTCCCGCCAGCATTCCATCACTGTTTAACCTCCATGTCATTGCACCTCGACCAATCTTCGATCTGGCTGGGTGATAGGCTCTGCCTTCTTTCCTACCTTCTCTCATACATAGGGGGTTACATTACGTAACCTGCTGGGGTTAGGTACACATTAAAATCACTTTCATTACCACAACACACATTTTGTATATATGAGCCGCTGAAAAGTAGCTTCGCCACAAAGAACATTTTTTGTTTAGCATATATAATAAAAAAGGCTTTATCTTTATGTAATTTTTTTCAACGAAAAGTTTGTTTTAAATAAACTTCAAATGACATTACCGAAAATATTACATTGAACTGTTTTATTAGTAACACCATTTTTATTAATATTATTTTATATTTTAAACAAAAATTGTATTTGCAGTGGCTCATATTCAAATAAAATTCGTGCTGTGACAAAGAAAATCTTGTAAATAGATTTGTTCGATTACCAGGTTATGTTTACATGCCTGCAAACAATTCAACGTTCCGTTACTCGTGTTTGAAAACTCTACTGTCGTTACTTTCCAAACGCCTCAAGCTGGAATTTTTCCATACCTAGGATAAACTTGTGACTTTATATAACCTACGGCAGGGAACTCTGTGGGGATTTTGCATTTGCGATTTGCTGTAAAGTAGCATGAATCACCGTCAGTCAATATTGTTCATTTTAATGCGTCGTCAGTTCTTAAGAAGGCGTGGTACATAATTCAACGTTAAAATCATTAACCTAAAACTGTAGGTTTCTTGAAGCCGATTTACGAAAATTAAATAATAGCAATCCAAGACAATAGCTTTAGCCAACGTTTTAAACAAAATAGTTTCCAATGTTACGAACTTCTGAGGCATAATCTCTGACGCCGGAACCTCGTGCATTTAACTGCGGCGCAAGAGATCACGCGTAACGAATTAGTAATTCTGGATAAATATTTACCCATAAAGTTGGCAAATGCCATTATCTAGGATTGTTATTGAGTATTTTATCCTTATTGGCTTCGAATGTTTTCAGCGTTTATCTACCTCGCACTCTTAAGTCGCCGATTTCGTAAAGTCCTCTGTATCTTCTGTGCTAATTGGTGTGATTTATAGCGAAGGTGTCCGAGTGGTCAGATTAATCGGCTCCCACCAAGGTTTCGATCCCGGCGGGTTCAGCCCGGTTTTTTTGGATGTAGGAAATATGGCGGACATTGTCGTTGGCCAACGGGTTTTCTCGAGGATCTCCCGTTTCCCCTTCGTTCTCATTCCGTCGCTTCTCCTTTTTAGGGCATCACTTCATGTCATATGGGGTACTATACGTTGCCCTCGAGTACCCTGCCCATACGATATGTATTACTTAAACCGGAGATTTTTTAGTAGTTAGTAGACCTGGCGCGTCAGATGTGCTGTAGCGTGGTAGGGAAAGTATTTGTTTTTCTTTAACTATTATAAATGTTTCCAATGACTTTATCCACGAAAAGAAGAAACACTTCAAACTGTGCCCCTATGATTTTAGAAATGCCGACCGCTTTTTAAAAACATGATTTCCAAGCTCCTCAAAAGTGCTAAAAATTACTTTTTCACTTTGCTGTAGCTGAGAAAACATCAAACGTAATCGGAAAACTTAACCATAGAAACCTGCATTGGACTTTACCTAAAATTGTCCACAAATAAAATAATAGGGTCATCGCTTGGGTCCCATTAAAAAACGGTTTCTAGGAAAACACTGCGCGCTAGTTAACTACTCCGCGCCTAGAGGCGATGAGATGTTTGATGGACGTGTTATATTACAGCCATCCCAGTTTGCATGTCACGAACGTAAAAAAAAAGGTATCGTCAACTAACTCTTAACAGCGAATATTTCAGCGCTGATAAGGTGTGACCTCAGTTGAGCATGAAGCAGCTCCGGAATTATGTGTTGGGTGTGGGAGTGACGGGAAAGCCCCTAGAAAAACCCCTGACCAATGGCATCGTCCGGCATGATTCCCACATGCTAATATCCGGGTCAACCCCGCAAGGAATCTAACCCTTACTGTCTTGGTGGGAGATGACCACTCCTAACCGCAACGCTAACCGCCAAACTCGTGTGGTGAGGTTTTGGAAATAAATTTAACTCTTAAATCTTGACCCCTTGCCACTATCCAAAGGAATATTGGGGGGGGGGAGGCCTTATCGATCACAGACGGAACTGTCAGCAACCTTTCTCTTATGACAGAAGGGCCCCCTCCCTCTGCCCACATCACCAAGCCTACAACATAACTCGGAGCAATCTTCTCAGAGCTGGAGGCCGTCTTCAGTTCAGAGTGAGGTAATGGTTACACCGACTGGCGGCGGGTGAAAGGTCACGTCACGAATGTCTGGGTCGCGTTAACTTTCCCGCTCCTCGGAAACACTCGGGAGCATTCGTTTAGCCTCGGTGATTGACGTACTGGTAATTTCACGTATATTCATTTTTATTTTAAGTTCCTAACCTAACAAAACCGTCCTACAATTCAGAGCTCAGTATCTTTAACGTTAGAAACTAACTTAAACTAAAGGCCCTTTCACACGAATAAATAAATATAGAATTCAATTGCTTCAATTCAAGTTACTGAATAGCAAAACGATTCAAGAAATTTTATTCAATAAACATTAAAATGACCACTTGAAAGTTATCACAGGAGTTGTAAACAAATGACGCACAAAATAAATAATGTAGATATTTTACAAATATCTACTCATCGTGCACGACACAAGAACATTTGGTTAAACCAATACAAACATTCTCAATATTTGAGTATGTATTATTTAAATGAAATTATGCAGGAATTTATTTTTAAATGGTTGAATTCGCATGCAGAACTCAAATAATATGTTATTTGAATTTATAATGCCAGAAAAGCCTTTTTTCTAATTTTAAATATTTAGATTCAAGAAATTTTCAAACGTATTCTAAAAGAAAATCTTTAACAAAATTCAAGTCATTTAAAAAAATTGAAAAATAAAATAGCAGTGGTTATGACGTCAGTATGACGTCACACGACATTCAATAAATTGAATTCAATACATTAGACACAAATTTGAAGCAAAATTTGATAGCGTGAAAGGGCCTTAATGCAAACTAATCCAAATAATTCTCAGAGGAAACGGGGATTGGAGGGGAGTTGTCTGGCTGAACCGCCGAGGATGAACGAATGCTCCCGAGTATTTCCGAGGAGCCAGAAAGTTAACACGACCTAGGCGCAGTCTCGTCCCGATGTAGCTGGGTCAGCGAGGTAGTTACTTACATCACTCTCACCCGCTGCATTCCAACCCCAGCCGGAAATCACCGTGTTCTAGTGTGCGTGCTGCGCTCCGCATCTGCCAGTGCATCAATCGTGCAAGAGGAAGGGGCCGTTTACTTACACAAAACCAACACACTCATTCGTGATATTATGTGACGCAACACTACAACGCGGACGATAAAAATACTAAGAAGTTATCATGCACTGAGATAAAATATTGAATTAGGAGCCCTCGCTCTGTTGAAATAGGGACAATTGTCTGGTTTAGTGATATGTGACATTAATGCTCTTCCAGTAATATCAACTTCAGCGAATAGTGTTTTCTGTAGAAGAACCAATCTGTTGTGAAGAATCACGCTATTCTGTAGAATGGAACATTTGCTCTGTGAAATGAACAATATGTTCTGTAATAGAAATACTGTTCTCTAGAAGGAAATATTAACATTATTCTGTTCTGTAAAAGAAGTTGTATTTCTGTAGAATGAGCAGTATTTCCTGTAGAAGAAGAAATCAATTCTCTAGATTTATCAATTTCTTTTTGATCAATGAACTACGTATTCTGTAAAAAAAAATTGACATATTCAATAGAAAAAAACAATGTCATATTTTTAGGAACAATCAGATTAAACCTTAAAGCCGTGCTTACTTTAACAGAAGGGGGTTCCTTCAAGCATGAGCAAAATAACTTTTTATCTAGATTAATGATAGATAATCGGAAGATTCGTTTAATCCCAGGATATAAGAAATGAAAACATGCCTTCTATACGAAAAAAAAAATGTTGGACATAAATCGTAACAAGATAGGGTAGTAGTATAGTATGGTTCATTTCCTCTGCAGGATTTGGAATACGGCTCCCGGTTCTGAATACAAACGATCACCCTATGCTTTCGTAATTTTTTTTTATATGATTCACCTATTGGTCTTCGTTTCTATCCGTTGTCTTGATTCGTAACTACTCTCGTAAGCTCAATCTGTCTTATATTATTTATTAGTTACAATTTTGCCTTCTAGGTAGCGCTAATTATTCACGTAGGTTATGATAGCTTCACATTCAGACTTTTAAACGGAACATTTCCACCAGGAGAACTCGTAGTTCTAGGTTCCGGAGTCGTCTGCTAGAGTGGGTTGGCGTTGTATTTACTGATAGTTCAGCCCTATCTCTGTTTCCTAACCTCACCACTTAGAGCACCATTCTAATAGGGTGATTTTCCCGGTAATCTACGTAAGGACTTTTACCTTATCACCTTCGAGTTGTATGATACCCGAGTCTAGCCATTACACCTGTAAGGTCAGGGAGTGGAGCTCGAATATTTTTACAGCTAGTATTACATGGATGTGTAATTTCTTAAACATATTACATAATATGTATTAAAACTAAATTTTGAAACCCAATATTTTTTGTAATTTTTAAATTTGTATTACAAGATAAATGTTCAGATACAAAAAAAATTTCAAAAAGATTACATAATTTAAAAAATTCTTCCTCTATTTTATCTTCCACAAAAATGAAAATTAAAGCAATCAAGAACCATATAGGTATTTCCTCGTTGTGGTATATAATCTTACTGCGCCATCCCAAAGTTGCCTGTCATTTGCCACTCGAGTGTAACATGTCCAGTGACGTCACACAAATAAGGTAACGTTCCGTGGGCATGTGATGGTGGCCGCGAAATTTGCTGTATTAAAATCCAAATAATTTCGTTGAAACCAATTTGTAGGAAACAAAACATCCCAATGTTGTTTTTATGGGTGTATTTCACACTAATTAAAACAGTTATACTGTGTTTTCGCTACAATCTTAAATTTTTAACCTAGTAACCATTGGGAGAAAACAAGTTCTGTAAATGTTTTCCTTCGGGTAGTAACTGAAACAATATACAAGCAATAGTAGTAGATGAACACTGTCAACAGAAGACAATGTACGACACACTGTCCTCTACATTATCGATGCATGAAACATAACATAAAATTGTAGGGCAAGTTAAAAATCAAAAGTTTTATTAATCAAAATTGGTGGAAAGTGTTCCTCTGTAATAGCGGGGTCTTAAGAAGGCGTGGTACATAATGCAACGCTAAAAGCATTAATCTATGACTGTAGGTTTCTTGAAGACAATTTGCGAAAATTAAACAATAGTAATCCTAGACAATAGTTTTAGCCAACGTTTGAAACAAAATTGTTCCCAGTGTCACGAACTTCTGAGGCACAATCTCTGACGCCGGAACCTCGTGCATTTAACTGCGGCGCAAGAGATTACGCGTAACGTATGAGTAATTTTGGATAAATATTTACTCACAAAGTTGGCAAATACCATTATCAAGAATTGTCATTGGGTATTTTATCCATATTGGCTTCGAAAAAAGCGTAGAAAACAATTGATGTTTTCAACGTTTATTTATCTACCACGCACTCTTAAGGGCGTTCACGTGCTAAAAATTCAAAATTTTGTATTTGCTTGGCATGGTGTTAGTTTTATAGACGTTAAATATGACTACATTTTCCACTTGTAGAAATTTTTTAGCTCTCAAAGTTTTCCCATAGCGGCACGTCAAAGTTAGAATTTGCAAGTTACAGGAACATAGGTTTAGCAAAAACCACGTGACTTACTCGAATGAAATAATTTACACTGAAATTAGATATAATGGGCACTATACTAAAAGATTTAAAAACACAGAATGAAATGTCTTTGTACTCTTTTAAAAAATCTGAAAGTGACAAAAATTTACCTCATTTATGGCAATTTTTAAAAAAGATAAAATTTCGTTGTTGTGTGTTTTTAAATATTTTAGCATAGTGTCCATTATATCTAATTTCAGTGTAAATTATTTCAGACCACCAAGTCACTTGGTTTTTGTTAAACCTATGTTCCTGTAACTTGCAAATTCTGGCTTTGACGTGCCACCATGGGAAAACTAAGAGAGCTAAAAAATTTCTAAGAGTGGAAAATGTAGTCACATTTAACGTCTATAAAACTAACACTGTGCCAAGCAAATACAAAATTTTGAATTTTTGCCACGTGAACACCTTTAAGGCGCCCGCCTGTCTTGTAAACAGCGTTGCAGCGTACTAGCAGAAATATTTTTATCTGAGAAACTTCTATAGGCCTATTTATTTATTTATTTATAATGTGTGCATTTATGAAAAGAACTCACACTTCAAACGATGGTAGAATGGTAGTTCCAAAATATGACGTTTATTAGAAAGTAAAATTTCGAAGCCCCTCAAAATTGCTAAAAACAGTTTTTTTTATATATATTATAACAAAACAACTACTCACGGGATTTGTGTGAAACTACGATAGAAACGTGTACTGGTCTTTGCTTCAAACTTTCCACCAATAAAAAGATGGGGTCACCATTGAATGTGTCAGTCAGGCGAGTGATCTACGATACCACTGCACGCCGTTTCAGTGTCTTACGCTAGAGGCGATACCGCACCAGATGAGTCGGTCAACATCGCCCTTGGCGCCGTGTCTCCCTCACACTAACACACCGCCACCATGCGGGCACCTTAAGGTGGCCGCTTGTCAAGGCCTTCGAGCGGTGTTCAGAGCTTCGGCCCTTACCAAATTATTTGAAAACTGCTCGTCGCACGTGAGTGATGTCTGCTTAGGATTAGTATTTAAAGAACGTTACACGTATGTATATAGAGGTCCGCGGTGGCAGAGTGGTCAGACCATTCCTCCCACCAAAGGGATCCGGGTTCGATTCCCGATGGAGCCGGTCCCCAGATTTTCGCATGTGGGAATCGTGCCGGACGATGCCGCAGTTCGGCGGGTTTTCTCGGGGATCTCCCGTTTCCCCCTCCCCTTCATTCTGGCGCTAGCCCATACTCACATCATGTCACCCCTTACCAGCGCTAAAGACCTCGATGTTGAGCGCTGACCAAAAATCTCTCGCCCATTTCAAGTTCCCCACTTCTCATTAAAGCATATACTCTAGCGGCCGAAAATGGCGAAAATTGGTATTTTTGCGGTCTTTTTAGGTATGTGAGACTTGTCATAAAATCTTTGAAAAGTATGTGCGTGTACAATACACCTTCATATTTAATAATGCGTAATAAAATAATAGGGTCGCTCATAATATTCCATTAGTTTCCAGTTACGTTTGAAAAATTAGCATATTTACCTATTGTTGATGAGATATCCCACTCGTCAGTTTTCGTTCCCTTCTCAGGTTGCTAATAATTCATTTCCATTACACAGCTTTCCTTCACGTCTCCGGTTATCATCTCAGGCCTTGCCGCTAAAGTAAACACAAACATATTGTTCGCTCCTGCGCGGTCACAAGAAGCTTGGTGGGATACACCCGAGGCGGCGTCTAATGGCTGTGCAGATAAACAAACGCCCGCATGAAGAAAAGCAGGCAAAACGTAACTCAGAAGGGACTGTGCCTACTAGAGGTAGCATCACCACAGAAGTAAAACACGCTGCGCTCTGCAGCTCAGTTCCAAGAAAAACGAACTCGGATAATGGAGCCTTGAACCACCGCAGGCCAGATGGACTGACCTCGGACTGACTGAATAAACGTATACGAGCAATATTTTAGCGAGCATACAAAAACAAAGTTGAAACTCAACGTTTAATGCTTAGAAGGTTATATTATTCAGGTTTTCGCCCGAGGAAGCAGGAGTGGATTCTACGATTCTGCCAAATAACACCAGTTGAATCAATTTTTAACTTTTTCGAATAACTATGAAAATTCGAACCATTAAATTAAACCGGTAGTTCCAAAGATTATGAATGTACACGATATTAAATAGAGTTTTATAGTTTACTTAGTGTTGTAAATAAATTGTTTTAGTTAGGATGTATGTGCCAGCTGTTTGTAACTACAGTAGGGCCTATTTGTAAAACCGGGGAATGCAAACTTGGGTATCTTCGGTAAGGTTTCGTATTTCCTATTCGTGTTGCAAAGAAGGAAGTAATAACTACATCAGGCTGTTAAATAGATCGACTCGCATTACTCGCAGTCTTTACAGGCCAAAGAGAGAATAAATCAATTCATATGCCAACCTGAAATCTGTTGTTGACAAACATTCAGAACCAGTTTTTGAACTGACTGACGTCTCGGAGCTATTAACCTTGCGACTACGATGAATTATCGTACCAAGGAATATAGCCAACGATTTCTGTCCTCCATTCACTGATATCACTGAGGCATTTAAAGAATAATAATTATATTGTAAATTAAGGATATCTACCGCGTATTATGCGTACGGTGTGAGACAGGACGAAGTGAGATAAGTGTGTGATGATAACTATGTAAAGGTAAGTCCAAAATGTGTTTTCAATTTTTCCGTGAAATGAATTGGGGGTAATGCTTCCCTGATAATCTTCTATAAATTGGAGATTCTTTAGTTATCAAAGAAACTGCCACTTGCTCTGTAAATACCTTGAAAACAATGATAGACCAAGTAGTATTTTTACATTGGGTTGAACTGATCATATAATGTGATATATCTTAATATCGTGTTAAACATCGTTGCGGGCTTCACAAAATTGGGAAGACTCTGTACCCAGAGTCCACTAGGTCACCAACAGAGAGCAGGCGGGTGTAGTTTCGACAATAACTCACCAATGCATCAAATATAAGGCCACTATTAGAATAATATTATATATAATAATATATGTTAAATATTTTTTAACATATTTCTGTAACTGAAGTTCGGAGCCTTAGTATCGCGAAGTAGAGTAGGTTTTCCTTATTTAAAGAACTTAACATCTTAAAGTCGATTTTCAGGATAACATTACTCGCATTATTCCTCACCAGCTCTCAAAACGTTGCTGTTAGGCGTTCACCGAAATATGTTGACTCGATTATGTTTGTGTAAAACACCAGACTACAAGTATAAAAGCTATTTTTAAGCTAAGAAGTTATTATTTTTAGACTTAACAGGTCAAGATGCCTACTACGCCAGCTTATAAAACTTGCAAATGAAGCGGAGAACCTATTTTCAAAACATATTCTTAGTACTCAAGTTATGGGGAAAAGAAAGTAAGCGCTTCATGCTACATATTTCCGGCTGTGCAACAAAGCCTTCACACCCCGAAAATTCCACATCACGTCAACTCTGGTACGACGTCGAGAGGGCGACTGGAGTACCTAATCATCAATAAAATCTGAACTACTCATCAAAATTCGATGAGATTTTTTCCGAGTAGATATTTTATCAGCGGACGTTTATTTATGTAGCACTATGCAGTAGTATTCTTTACTTTCAAGTAAAATATTAAAAACAGTTTTTAGAAAAAATAAGGGCTTGAAACACAAAATCTAAAAAATATAAAACTCTAACTTTTATAATATAAAATGGGATAATATCCAGGTATCTACAGTAACCGGATTTAAAAAATACTCGCGTTTTGATTTGAAAATAATTTTACTATCCGAAAATCTCTGCGCGAGAGTTTTACGGATGTTAAAATTATTTTCAAATGAAAACGTGAGTATTTTTTTTTTAATTAGGGGATTATATAGACCTAGATATTATCATTATTAAAAATTGTAAAAATTACAGTTTTCCTTTTTTTTATAGATTTTGTGGTTTCAAGCCCTTATTTTTCTAAAAACAATTTTCAATTTTTTACTGGAAAGTAAAGCATACTACCGCATAGTGCTATATAAATAAACTTCCACTGATAAAATATCTACTCGGAAAAAATCTCATCGAATTTTGATGAGTAGTTCAGATTTTATTGATGATTAGGTACTCCAGTCGCCCTCTCGACGTCGTACCTTTCCATATCCCTTAATAGAGACCCTCTGCTTCCAAAATGTACCTAGCATTCACGTGAAGTAAAAAATATGTTCTTAGCAGTGTATGTCCTGAGAGTAGTTCATGGTAGTGTAGGAGTTGTGTGTTTTTATCAATCACAAGAATCAGCCAAACTCATCACAGAAACATGCTGACGCCTCAAATAGCTACGTATCTGTAATCAAACGTGTTTATTAATATTTAAACTCGTTTTTGGCCTAGGCCTACAGCTGAAAGGTTTTTTTAACCACAGTAACGGATTTAGCAAATTAAGGCACGCTGAAAATCAAAAGGTTTAGGCAGCCATAAGCGTGTTGCAGTAGGTACTGTTCATAATTTTATATTTGCCCAAAATAGGCCTAGTATTAGATTCGTTTATGTTACTGTACAAGCAACTACATTATCCTCAAGTGTAAAATGTTGCTCTCATAGTAGCCTACTCCAATAATGGCATGTCATATGTTACATGTGCGCATACCTAACAAAAACCAAAGGACTTATTGAAACGAAACAATTAATCGTCAAATAAGATCATAAGATAATATGAACATAAAATAATTGTTTTTGTACTCCTACAAAGTGCTAACAACTAAGTATTTTTACTTGATTTTTAGCACTGTTTTAAGTTACAGAAAAAAAAATTGTATTTGCATAACTTTTAGCATGTAGTCTGTGACATCTTATAACCTTAAAAATTATTCTAGTTTAGTAAGTTCAATGGTATCTACTTGGTATACGAACCCGTAATTTGCACATTTTCACTTCCACGTGCTGCTATAGGATAATAATGTTAGCTAAACATTTTCCATAAGAGAATAATATAGTCACTAGTAACGTCTACAAAGCTAATATTATTTCGCTTAAAATTACAATTATTGATTTTATCTACTGAAATGTCCTTAAAAAGGTAAATTTAAATTGATTCCGAAGAAAACACATTTATTTACTTTCTCGATAATCTTTTTTTCCTTCTTTTCGAAAAAAAAACTGGACTTAAGAGATCACTTTCCTACCTGTAAGTCTGTGTGTCCGTGTTTGTGTCCTCTTCCTTCCCCCCCCCCCTCCCCTTCAAACCTTTCTAGTAAAGGACCGTATTTCATCAATCTCGGTACACATGCAGTACTTGTGTGCTGACTCGAGTTTCATGTAATTTGTCCATGCAGTATTATTATTATTTTATGACGGTCAATTTTATATTTCTTGCAGATATGTGTTTTGTACGCTAATGTGTATTTTGTTCTAGCTATGTTCATACTATAAAGTTGGCAGCACTTTTAATATTTATTGGTCAAATCAAATAAAGGACTCATTCAACCTAATATCACAACACTCGGTACACATGGTATGTATAGTACAGAGACTTGAGTTTTATGTACTGTGTTCATAACGTAGGTGTTCGGTATTTGAAAACTGTGGCTATTTAAACTTTTTCTTGATCAAATGAAAAAATATTAGGAAACATTTCAAAATGTTGTAAAACTCGGTACACATTTAGTACTAAAGGTTACGATGCTTTGTTGTTGTTGTTTGTTCGCACTGTGTTTGGTAATGTATGCCTCCCAATTTTAAAAATTTAGCGACACCAATACATAATGTTTAATTCGTGTTTTTTTTCACGAACTACTGAAATTATTGTAAGCAAATTTAATGTTAAGACACTTTATTTTCCAAACTTTTGGGGAACTCGCCTTTATTTTTATGTGTCCACCACATTAGACCTTAATATGACATGAGTGGAGATAATGTTTCCTATTTCTGGATTTACGTTACTGATTTAAAATTTTAGGGTCAGTTTGCGCCTACGCTGAGGAAATTAGGCTTATTTGTTACGTTGGTACCACTTTGTTGCAGTCGCAGTCAAAACTAACATTCACCTAGGATTGTCACATAGTTAATAACGCTCGGGCTCTAGCTAAACAAAGCATTTGCAGTTTAATATTTACTTACCTGTTGAAAGTTCTCCTCACTTCTACATGAGTTTCAGTACGGTAATTGCTCTTATTGCAACGATTGGTTGGATTTTAAAAAACCTATAGAATCACACTATCAGTTTAATTAGAATAAGAATAAATTAATATAGGAACAACTTCATACCTCGTGTAACCGTAAACCAACCTACGCATGATAAGTGACCTACAGCAGAGAACCGTATATTTGCGGCCTAAGGATTGGTTATAAAGTCAGAAGCCTTAGAGTCCACTTGGCAATATTACAGTGCTTATCGAACTACTTATAGGTAGGGACCGGTAGTTTTCGCGAAAATATTTTTGTCTCACTTTGTTTCAGTGTCTTACGTGTACACCTGCAGCTCAACTTAATGATTATTGGCAGAATGTTTTCGTGCAGAGTATTATTCATTTGACTGTGCCAATCAGTATGTGGATAAATGTGGCATAACACGTATGTGATTTGCGGGTTTAACCTCCACACGCTGGGTGTTACGACATACAATCACTGACCACAGAGCCGAGATGCAGGTGCGCACTGAATCAAAGTGCTGTAAAAATCTTTTCGCGAAAACTACCGGGCCCTACTTATAGGTGACTCCACACTATGTAAAATAAATTAGGTATTTCATTAGCAAGCATATGCCTTTGAACAGCAATTCATCCAAGTATACGCTACTTTATAAAAAAAATAGGTATGCAGATTCATTAAGTGAATAGCAGTTTACGTAAGATTCAGCTCCAAATATTGGTTCAAAAAATTAACGCTGATGCTCAGTTGATAAAGCGATATCACGATGGCCGGATACAGACGTCAAACCCGGGTGCTCCCGATAGCGAGTCCAACGTATTACCATTGCGCTACTTCACTCGGCAAGGGATTCGTTTATCCTAGCATGCACTTAGGAAAGTTTCACAGTATCATTCTTAGTCAATGCCACGACATTTCTTTAAGTGTTTCAAGTGGCATAAAATCATAATATTATATTTTCCAGACGGTATTTTTGAGTACAATTTTCTGTTACGAAACAAGTTTAACTCGCATAGTTTTCTATTAATGGTGCAGCAGAGTTAAAATTTGTGAGATTTTGGTTCTATATAAATTGTGAAAACCAGTTGGCTTTCTCAAATGAAATGATTCACCATGAAATAACATGCCATAGACTACGTAACCTTGCGTGTATAAACCCACAACGTAATATTTTGAATAGTTCTTTTAAAAATCGTAAAAGTACAAGGAAAAGGGTGTAGATTCAGAACTGTTTTAAATAAATAGTTGTTCACAGTGAATTTTTGTAATATTATATTACGTAGTCCATGACATTTTATTTCACTGTGAATTATTTTGTTTGAGTAAGTTTTCAATATTTGTATGTCAGCGTAACATGCAAATTTTGACTTTGACACAGCATTGTGAGAAAACTGTGCGAGCTAAAATTGTTTCGTAAGAGAAAACTGTATCCACAAGCATCATCTACGAAACTATTTCATATATCAAACGCACTTCAACACACTTAAAGTACATCATAGAAAACATGAAATCGCGCGGAATTGTTTGTGTTTTTCGACGACCAGGCAATATTTAGATTTGATTTGATTTTTTTCCCTTGGAAAATAATGTATAGGCATACTCACTCGCCCTTGCAATTGTATTTCATCCCACATTTCTATGTATTCTCGTCAGGTATTCATGCATACTCTCATTCGTCATCGGATATTTGCGAGTAATAGTAGTTATGTTCCAAATACATAATTTTTTATATAAATAATAAATAATTTTTGGTTTCAAGTGTGCCGTAAACCTTTATATACACTTAATTATAATTATTTTTATTAAGGATTGTAGCAAAACTTTCAGAATTATAAATTGGATTCAGTGAGTATTTACTGAATACCAGTTTGTTATTTTTCTCGCTCCCGGTGGATTTCCCCACTCGTAAAATCACATTCAGGCTGAATTCCATTACTCACGCAATGCGTACACATGAAATTCCGTTGAACAGCTGCAGGTGTATCAGTGTACGATTGACGTCATCCAACTTGCAACAATCCTTTCTCTTAATATACACATGAAGCGTTTACAAATACTCATGAAGGTATAGTAGGTAAGACAGCATTTTAGCTTAAGATGTACAAAACGTAACCCGAGTGAAGACTACCGAATGTTCAACTCACAGCTTCTCGATTAACTCTACACTTACCCTGCTCTCGGCTGTTGGCAAACGAAAATCGCCTCTTTGCACGAAAAAAAATTGTGAACTGTACAAATGGCCAAATTACAACAAGTGAAACTTAACGCTTGGTTCCCTAAACATCGCTTCTGTTCTCTTGAGAAGCCTACTATTTATTCGCCGGTTCTTTTGTCTGTGCTGTGTCATGCCTGTGTTCACATCCATGCGTGTATCTCGTTATTTTTGTGTTCGTTGTTCATCCTTTTGGTGCCTGTCTTTTTTCCGTCTTTCTCTAGTTGACTATATTCCTCTTGAGAATTAATTTTGTGTTGTTTTTAATCTGTTTGTGTCCTCCTACTGGTATGTGACTACATTCCTTTCAGGATTTATATGTATGTTTTATGTCTGTTGACTACAGCTTACTGGCTTTCCTTCGTTTGTTTATTGTTTTATTGTGGATGTTTCTGCAGTACGGCAACATTCGCCCGCAATGTGGTATGTCCAAAAAAAACTGTTACGTTTAATGCACTGAGTTCTAAATATCAAAGCCTCAAGCATAAAATAAATGTCAAGTCACTTTACTAATAACTATACCCGCAAAGAGTTTGATATAAATCTGAAAAATCGTTATTTTTATATATCTCATGTGAACAAAAATGTTTAAAGTGTTTCTTACTGTCATAACAACTTCTTGCAGAAATTAATCTGGAACTGGAGATTTCGTTCGCTTTCAAATAGTGTTAAATGTTGAGATACGGTCTCATTGAATTATATCATAACATTTAAACTACTACAACATGCAAATCCCTGAACGAATATCTATTAAACATCTTTATCGTGAACTTAGTGCCTTTTACATTCATTGTAAAATGCGCATCAACATGGTAATCCAGCAAAATTTTTAAACTTGTTTTCCTAATATTAAAAATAATAACACAGTTTTATATAAGTATTCTGAAATATTTAAACAAAATTAAATCAGCATTATTAGAGTAACTAAATAATTTTTAAAACTATGTTGTGACTTACGTGTTCTTCCCCGCAAGTATTTAATTGCATATGAAGTCATACGAAATAAATTTATAACACTTGAACGACCGTAAGGGCGAAGCCCCTCTAGCAGATAAAGTTCGTTCATACCAGGACATCCTTCAACCTTTCTCAAATCGATTAACTTTCCTATTGGGTGTATGAACTAGTCAAGGTCTTACCGCGACTCGATAATCTTGTCTCAGAAGATCCGGTTACTCGTACTCGCGGACTTATACTGGCCATTATGCCAGGTTCGCGTAAAGAAATAACTGAGGGTTTAAGACGTGAGATTCCTAGAACAGTGAATATATCACGTTCACGCTGTTAAATTGTTAGCGTTCTTAAAGGCTTGAGATTTTAATTTTAATTAAAACAAAATAACTATGGTAATTTCCTTTTTATGTACGTGACGGCACTCAATACGCTAACATCTTTTTTTTTCTGTATACAAATATATATTCAAGCAAGTAAATGTCTCTACAATATATAATATCCGTCACCAAACTAGTCGTACTACTTATATATTTTTCTCCAGATTCCAAACTGACATTCCTTAACCCGTCTACCGGTTTTATACTGGACACTATAACTCCCTTATTT